>JAEIIM010011929.1:0-11016 GCA_018874515.1 Drosophila greeni | reverse complement strand
TCTTTGCTTCTAGGGAAATAATGCACTAAGAGTGTTCTATGAAAATAAAGCCCTCTTAAAAGGGGATATATTTTAAATAATTAAGTCCACTAATGGATTTTAAAATTCTTAAATAATTTAAATTAAATCAAAACAGTTAGGGAACTCTCCCTTTAATGTTTTGTAAATCACAAACAATTTCTTTGAGACCACACCTCAAAAATTCCGGCTTAAGGAAAAGTGCGAATGCAAAATATTTTTTGGGACTGGACCCGGGCTCCGTCTCCGTCTCCGCCTCCGCCTCTGGCACACGGGATAGACAAAGAAGGGTCCCGCATGAAGTGAAAAGGAGTGTCGGGAGAGAATGTTGACAGCTCTGAAGTGGCACCGCTAAATATAACAAAAGAGTAGCAACAACAGAGAAGGGAGAGGGGAGTCAGGGAGTCAGGGAGGATGTGTGAGAGGAGGTGAGAGAGGGAGGAGAGGGTGCTAATTGTTGGTCATATTTTTGTTTATATTTATTTGCGGTGTGCAACGGGACTCCGGGAACCGTGTCATCATCGGACCACGAAGAGACCACCACCCATACCACCCACCCCCTGGGACGTACACCACAAAACGGGGGTTACAGACACGCACACTCACGCACACACACAGTAGCACACTCTCACACACGCACACACAAGATGCTGGGAGCCCAGCTCAGCCCCCCTTTTCGGCTATTCACACAGACAGGGAGCCGAAGGCATGCCCATTTACCGATACGAACGATATAAACAGGCGAAAAAATTAAACTCAGCTCGTCGCCGTCGTGGGTTTAGCCATGAATCACCCATACACAGCCGCCGCCGCACATATATATTTATTCCTCTGGCGGAGGCACGGCACCACACTCCTCCTACTTCTTGGTTCTCTGTTTCGCCGTCTCCGTCACCGCCTTCGTCTTCGCTCTGTCCGGCAGTAAGGCAACAAATAAAAATTGAATCATACATTTAACACAAACGATGATGTATGGGGCACAGCGCGTCGGCGACTAAACATTACAGGGCACCAAACAAAAAAGCAACAGCAGGGCACATTTGTCGGCACTACAATTTAGTGTTTTGACTACATTTACATTGATAAAGCAATGAAAACAATTTCATTTGTAAATTTTAAGGACAAAATTTTCTTCCGTACCGATTGTCGATCAAAAGAGCAATATATCGATAGTACTTCTAGAGATGATATATTTAAGTCGTGATTTTTTTTTGTTTTGCCCAAATATCGAAACTACGATATTTTGAGTGCGCTGGATCGAAAAGTCTGGCAACGTTAAGAACGGTTTAAGTCCTACATTTTATATCGGTCTATCGATGTTATTAAAGGCTAATACTATCGATGTTTTTAGAAAGGCGATGATGTCAACATTGGCGCCTGGGTTCAAAAAGTACTTCCTTTTTATAAGTTTTCCTTCTTATTTTATATAAGTAAAAACACACAATTGTTCCATCATTAACATTTTCACATTTATTTTGTTTGGTAAAAAAAAAACATAAGTTTCAGCGATACTTTGGGTGTTGCAGCTTATTCCGTTTCATAAGTTATGGAATCATCCTTGAAGTTGTGCACCTTTTCATACCACACATCGTCGCTGGAGTCCTCGTAGGACGTGGGAAAGGGCGGCGCCTCCTGGTTCTTGCGCAGCGGCAGGATTGTGTCGTATATGTAGACCAGGCCATTGGTGGGACCGGCCACCGCGCTGCCCTGCACCCACATGACGTTGTATTTCGAGTTGATGCGCCAGATGCGCAGACCCCTGATCACGCGCCACCGGTTGCCCATGTGTCCGGGCATCTTGGTGCCGGGCCAGACACGACCCTTTTCGCCGCCGCCGCCTATGTTACCGGCACGGCGATGCGTCTTGGTGACGCCGTGTGATGCGGGCATGCCCTTGAAGCCGTGTCGCTTCACCACGCCCTGGAAGCCATGATCAACGCTTTAAGGAAATAAGACAAATTATACAACTACTCAAGCCAGGAAAGGATTTCCGGGTTACTTACGTTTTTCCTCGCACATCGACAAAGTCGCCAACACGAAAGTGACTCGCATTTAGCGGAGTGCCGGGCACCAAAGCAGCCTCGGGCGAAACAAAGAAGCGGGCCAGATTCTTCTTGGGCACAACACCCGAGTCCCGAAAGATGCCCGAGTACTCCTTGGTCAGCAGGACGGGATTTGTGCTCTCGGAGCCAACGATTAGGCAGCCGCGCTTGTTGTTCGCCGCCGGTTCTAGTCGCCCGGGCAGCGGCTTGGCCACATACTCCTCGGGGGGTATGTACTTGATCACATGGTTGTCCACCACCTGCAGCAGCGTGGTCCGTATCCGTTCGCCGTTCTTCAGCCACAACGGATACTGGCCAATCTTGCGGGCTATCACGCCGCAGCGCCGGATCTGTGGTGTCCAGGTTTGCGGAGGCGTCGACAGATCCTTGGTCTTGATGAGGTTCTGCTCGTATGTCTGGACACCTTTGATGAGCGCTGGAGCGCCGAGGCCCTCGTGGACCAGATCGTTGATGAAATGCTTATTTTCTGCAGTCACCAGGTCTCCGCGATTCTGTGGCAATAGAGGGGAACATTGATCAAGGGGTTCCATAGTTAGTTTTATGACTTACGGTGACTTCCTTGCGCAGAAACCATTGGGGATTCCGAAGCCGGGGCCGGCTCAGGTGGCCCTTGTCGCGGACCTGCGTGAGCAAGCCTCCGCTGGGCCTGGACAAAACAAAGAGGAAATTATAATGTATTCTTCTATAAACAATGTGAAAGGGTTATTAATACCAACCTGAGGCCCATTAATTGAGAAATAGCAGTTCGAATCATACTATTTCTACTTATTTTATATAATGTAATCAAAGACCAGTGTGACCAGCTAGCCTTAGGGGAAATACCTAACACGCTGCTGCAACAGCTGATGGGAAACAGTAGGACCATATTGCAGGAGTGATATTCGATAGTTTTTGCCAAGTTTCGATATTTAAGTTTTTATTAAGTTTCGATATTTAAGTTTTTGTCAAGTTTCGATATTTACTTAGAATTTTTTAAATGAAAACGGAATTAATTCATTAAGCAAACAAACCTGTAAAAGAATGTCTGCCAAGCCACATATCCTGGTCATTGAGCCTTTCTACGGTGGCAGCCACAAGCAGCTGATAGCCGCCCTCATCGATCGTAGGTTTGCCATAAATTTGGATCCTCGTGCCGGCAGCCTGCTAATGTTTGCATTCTTCGCTCCACCCCGCTGCAGGTCTTAATCCCGCCGATTATGAACTCTTCAGTCTGCCTGCCAAGAAATGGCACTGGCGGGCACGCACCTCGGCCCTGTACTTCTCCCAGCTGATACCACTGGACCACCAGTACACGGTGCTCTTCACCAGCTCCGTGCTCAGCCTGGCCGAGTTGGTGGGCCTACGGCCCGATCTGGCCAAATGTCGGAAGATCGTGTACTTTCACGAAAATCAGCTCACCTATCCGGTGCGCGAGGTGAAGACACGCGATTGTCAATACGGCCTGAATGAGATCCTTACCTGGTAAGTGCTGCCTGCGCTTCTGTTAAGACCTTAAATTTATCGCCTCCTTTTCAGTCTCGTTGCCGACACGGTGCTCTTCAATTCCCACTTCAATCGAAACTCGTTTCTGGACAATTTGCAGCCCTTCCTCAACATCCAACCCGACTTTCGGATAAAGAATATACGGGAGAAAGTGGAGCACAAGTGCGAGGTTCTGTACTTTCCCGTGAGGTTCAGTGAGTTCCCCAGTCGAGGGGACAATCCTCGCTCTCTCGAGCCGGAATCGCTGCATCTGGTTTGGCCCCATCGCTGGGAGCACGATAAGAATCCCGAGCTGCTGGCCCAAGTACTCATTGGTTTAAACGAACGCCAGGTGGACTTCAGGGTGACGATATGTGGCGAGAGCTATCAAACGATTCCGCAAGCCTTCGATCGTCTAAAGGAGAATCTGGGCGACAAGCTCATCAGCTGCGGGGCCTTGTCCCGCGAGGATTATGTAAAGACTTTGCTCACCGGCGACATTGTGATCTCCACGGCTGACCATGAATTCTTTGGCGTGGCCATGCTGGAAGCCACCTACTGCGGCTGCTATCCCATTGCCCCAAACAAGCTGGTTTATCCGGAAATATATCCCAAGGAGAATCTATATAACACCGCCAATTCCCTGATCAAAATGCTCGCCAACTTGTGTCGCAATCCACAAGTGTTTCGCACGCGTCGTGATAAGTTCTTTAAGGAGTTTTCCTTTGATCCCTACTCGGCGGAGCACCTGCTGCCTATTTTTGTTGATAAAATAAAGGGAGGAGGAGAGTAAATGTAGATATTCTTCCTTATTTCAGAAGAGAGAGTTAATAAACCCATAAAAAGAGACAGCAGCATTCCCTGCACAGATAAAACAGAGAAGGCAACAACTCCCACTCGCCTTAAATCAAACAAGAAAACAATTAAAGCTACTAAATAGGTTTACTTTTTCCTCGAAATTGCCTTAAATTAAAACATTAACAAAAGCTGGAGCAAGGCTCGGACACGGAATTAAAAGTGATTCTCCTTAAACTTTGGCGGAGCACTGTATTTCACCTTGACATGCTCCCGATACTCCTCGTCGTCATCGTGGCACTCCCTGAAGCATTGCCCGCAAAACAGTTCCCCGTCACAGCCCTGACAGCGGAAGACGGCATCCTCGTTGCAGATATTGCACCAGGGCAGTTCCTCCACGGCGGCGGCGGCGCTGGTGTTCGGTATCTGGCCACCAAGTTCCGCCTGTTCTTCGCTGGCAATCGAGGGCAAGTTTGCTTCGTCCAAGTACTGTTTAGATGAGAAATTCACCTTTAATTGTTTGTTATTTACAGAAAATTAAGACTTACCTTCTTGACTGTATTCTGCAGAATCGTCTCATCATTCTCGTCTTCCTCGTTGTCGCTGGGCGTGCCGATGTTAGTCACACCTCCAGCTCGTTCGGTATCGATGGGCGCATCGCGTAGAGCACGCAGCCGGCGCTCAATGTCCGAAATGGCCTCGTCGCGCTGCTCGCCCACGCGCTGGTCCAGCTGCGATTCGCCCATGAACTGCTCCAGCAGATCCCTGATCTTCTCCTGGTCGTTTCTTTGGTCCGTGGAGAGCAGCAGGTCCTTCTTGTCGTAGTTCCGCTGGTGCGGCATGCCGCTCAGATTGGCCAGGCGGGCGCGGATCTCATCGTCCGTGGCATCGACACGCTTCAGGTTCTGAATGCGTTTCGATATTTCACTGTCCAGGTTCTCGTCAATGTCCTCCTCGCGGTTCTTGGCATACGCGGCAGCGGCAGCGGAAGTGGTGGCTCCGGTGGCTCCGTTCATGGGCACCAGCACCGCGGCCAGATCCTCGGACGGGAGACACTTGCTGCACAGTTTTTCGACTTACAGAACTGATGCTAGTTTCGTTGAGTACTTACTCGAGCAGGGCGTCGACCGCCGCCTCGTTGAGGCCATCCGTCGGCGAGGTGGACTTTGGCGGCGGAGCTAAATGGAACTTGGTGACCAGCTCGCCGGGCAGGGCGTCGCAGTCCACCACCTTCTCGGCGTCGGCGCTGGCCTGCAGCTTGGAGAGCTTGTCGTAGCAGATGAGGCAGACGTTGAGGACCTTGCCAGCGTGCCGCGGCACGGGCATGGGTCTCTTCAGGCACTTGGTGCAGAAGGAGTAGCCGCAGTTGGGGCAGCCATACTATGGGGAGGTGGGTTTGAATTTAATTTGTAACTTAACTTAATTATTGCCTGTGGGCGAGATACTTGCTTCTTTGCAGAATAGACCGTATTTGCGGCTGCAGCCAAAGCAGCTCATAACGGCGAGAAGCGGTGAGTGCGAGTCAAGCACATACAAATTTGTTTAAAACTTTTTGAAGAATGACGCTTTTTCTTCGACTTAAAAAGTAAACAAAGACTGCAAGTCGATAACGAGTATTGACACTATCGATTGCTTTACAGCTGTGGCAAGCGAACAGTCTGGCAAGGCCAGAAGTTTCCGATCTTTGGTCACACTGCAAAAGTTACCCGATTCGGAATTTCACACATCGTTATATGAACATATCGATATATCGATATTTTGTGGTATAATCAAGCAAGCTAACTGCATCTTCGCCGAACGGTCACTCCAAAAAAGTTTTGACAACAACACGGCTCGCGTCGCTCCGCCTTTCTCTTTTTTTTTTATTACAATTTTCGAGCGGACTACACTTTACACGGCGCGCGTGATCTAAACCAATAAATATACACAGAGTGCGCGGTGTTAAAGAGACACAACACGGAAACCGAGTCGAGGATATTGTAACCAAGTCATCATCCATCTGCAAAAAGGGAAAGAAGCGAGACAGAGACAGCGAAAGGCCAAGCCAGGAAACGAGGACCTTCGAGAGAGAGCAAGAGCAAGAGATCCGAGGATACAGGGTGACATGTGGAGTCCAACGCACTGCAGTGTAACGGGTAAGTGTGGGGGCGACACGGGACACCCGTTAGCGAGATCTTTTTGTGGCGGCCTCTCCGGCTTGCTATTGGTATTAGTATGGCAAATAAATCGCATTAAAAATTAAACTCGTTTTCCGTGTCCGTGTGAGTGGAGGTGTGTGTGTGTTTGTGTTGCATTTGAGGTTGAGCTCTATGTGTGTGTGTGCTTAAAATATTGTCATGACAGAGGCAACAGTTAAGTCGTTTGTTTTGTTGCTGCTATTGTTGTTTCCGTGGCTCTTTTTTTGAGATTTCACTTTCTCCCCCGCCCCCGCAATCGCCACAATCCCAGTCCCTGTCTCTCTCTCTCTCTATTTACTTGTATTCCGTGATTGCGCCTTTGCTATCAGACTGGAATGCTCCGTCTGATAAGATTATTCCGCGCAGCCTGCTTGGTGCTTACTCACCTTTAGAAAATTGCGTTTGCCAACTTTGTGGGTGCTCTATGCGTTCTATCCATTTAAGGTTCACCAAAGCGCCCATCGCATTCTTGTTTACGTTTCTACGTTTTCCATTGTCGTTCTTGGGCTCTCAGGAATGTCAATGAGAAATCGCAAAACATAAAACACAAAATCTGAATCGTGACAAAACACGATGAGCCCATTCTAGCTCTCTCTCTCTCTCTCTTTCCCTCTTCCAATTATGAAAACAAATATCGAGCAATTAACTACAAGTGCACATTTCCAGGCACATTATGTGTGTGTGTGTGTGTGTAAATGAGTCAGTCAGAAATTGTTGCCAAAGCGTACATAAGTCAACAGATGATAAACACGGGCTTGATAGATAGCTTTAATTCTGCCTTTCCACCTTGAACTTGCCCGGCTATCGGCTCGTGCCTCTCCCCCCTGGCTATTCTCCACGGCTCGTTATTGCCCTGTTCTTGCTTTATTTTGCATATTTGCACAGCACAGAATAAAACAATGTTTTATTCCAGCGATTAAGAGCCAGCCGCTGACGTCACGGCAAAGAGCAAATAAATCCGACGGCACGTCGTCGCCGCTCTCCCAAATTCGCCGCGTCTCTTCTCGCCTTGTTTGCCTTTTTGACAGCACACGCACTCACACACACACTCACACACTTATGTCAATATTTGCACTTGATGAGATGTGAGAGATTAACGTAAGCTCTTCGGAAACAGCTGTTTTCGCCGCAATTGGCAGCAGTTTCTTTACCTGCGTTAGATCATCACAACACCTGGATTTCACCTTCTTTTATTGTGTGTGTGTTGTTCGGAAACCACAAACTCCACCCTTCAAAGTTTTTCCAATTGCGTGCCTTATTTTTAGCCGTAAATTCTTGGCGGCCAGTCACTAACTCACACGCACACATACACACACACACCCACAGACACACCTGAAAATTCCACGGCGGGAAATTGTGCAATGAAAATGCGCTGAAAATGCGGCCATTCAAGCAAACCAAACAAACAAACAAATGAATTTTCCTTTTCATTTACATTTCGGTTTTGGTATTTGGTTTTAGTTTTTTTGGTTTTGCAACAAATTTTAATGCGGTTGCATCGCTCTCTCACACACACACACACACACACAGACAGAGAGCAGTTAACGATAACGTAAGGTAACGTAAGGACGCAAGGGAACACCCTATACGTAAACATCCTGTAGGTAAACACCCTGTAGGTAATTTTTTGGCCTTCCTGACTTTAAAAATCAATTTCCTTGAGAAACTAGCTTTGGTTTGTAGTTAGAATCTATGTATACAATACTGGTAAATATATACAAGCCAAGTTAAAGAAATTTGAGTCACCTGAAATCCCAGTAACTTCTATAAATAAACTTAATTCTACGTTTATTTACTTGACTTTCATTGTTCATATCAAATTGTAAGCAAACTGAATCAAACAACTCATTGATTGAGTTTACTTAATTGAAGGCAAGCTTCCCCAAAGAGCTCATATTACTAGTAAGGAGAAAAGCAATTCAAAAAGGTGTTTATATAAACATTAGGAGTATTAATAATATTTCTGTGAAAAGTTCCGTAACGAAAAATATTATAAATGAAGGCAGATGATGTACCTACTATAGTTAGCACGTTGTTTCCTAGGGAAATCAGTGCGATAAGACTAAACCGAATGCACTTTGGTCATGTGTCTTGAGATTGTGCCCCGCACCAGGTGTCTCTCTTGCTCTGTTTGGAACCGTTTTAATGCGGCTCTGTCGATGCACTTATGCGAAACAGTTACGTTCCATTGCCCGACCCATTTAGCCATCGACGTAGACTTGGGTGAGGTGAGACGAGAGAAGCAGCTGGGCACCGGGAATGGAATAGAAGCGAACCGAAGCAAACCAAACCAAACCGAAGCGAAACGGGGGAATAAAAAGAAAAACAGGTCTGGCATTCGATTTGATCTGTTCTGTCCGTCTGGAACTCGGATTGTGGCTCCTTCTCGGTGTCTTCTCTCTGCCATTGATTATTTCCAGTCCCCAGTTTGTGCTGGCCACATTCTTGGTGCTGCTCCTCCTCCTCCTCCAACTGAATATTCATGGTGTGGGCCTGGGATTCTTATTATTCAAAGCATGCAATGATAAACCGAAGAAGCAGTAGCAGCAGGGAAGCCCCTTTCCTTTCCTAATTGCCTTTCATTTGGGAAAACTCTGCAGAGAGCGCCACTGCTGCTTCTTCTGCTGCTGTTTTCCATTTCAAAATCGCACGGCTTCGTTTGTGGGTTCAATGCGCGCAAGAAAGAAATTGTTTATGCATAACAATAAAATGATCCGCTGTGGGATAGTTGGTGTATTGTGGATGTGGGGATGCATTGATAGACCGTTTACTTTGATCGCCGGCCGCCACATTGCCTCTCCTCATATATATTGCATTTTCGCACGATCCGCGCACATAACATGGCATTAATTGTGGCTAATGCTCTCTTCATCAAACGGGATCTGTGGCTATAAAGCTGGCCCAGTTTGAACCCTCTTTAAAGGCACGTGCGCTGGCTGGTTGATATCTGAACTGTGATCTTTGAACCCAGCTCCCTGGCCCTTGCTTGCAGCACTTGCTCTACCCATTGAGACATCATCTCC
Organism: Drosophila greeni; assembly: GCA_018874515.1. Taxonomy (NCBI): domain Eukaryota; kingdom Metazoa; phylum Arthropoda; class Insecta; order Diptera; family Drosophilidae; genus Drosophila; species Drosophila greeni. The sequence goes on along the minus strand of JAEIIM010011929.1, from coordinate 1,479 downwards.
CCAGTACCTCCGTCTCCGATCTGCGCAAGAACTGAAAATGGGACAAGCAAGTGGCTCATTAGCATGCGTGGTTGGTTGGTTCCCCAAAGGAGCATTGGCCTTTGCTTGGGAGCTCTAGAATTCAGAAACTCTAGAACTTTGAAACTCTGAAACTCTGGCACTCTGCCACGCCCCCGAAAACAAAAAGCAGAAGAAAAGTAGAACACCAAGAAACCGAGTCTCGAAAAGTGCGTGCTGGGAATTCCACTTGGAACCCAGTTAGGTCTTTTATGAGATACTGCTGCACTGGGTTATGGATACCTCTTTCCCCTTTTGACCAATTAAGCAAGACAACAACAGTGTTGTCAGGAATAATCTCCATGACTAAGTAGATCTCCTTTTCCCCCCAGAGGCTCACCTGCAGTCAGGCATCTGGGGAAATGATTTCATTGAAATTAATTAACCCCAAAGTTGACCTCACACACAAGCCAAAAAGGTCAACAAAATGCGACAACAGTCGTCGTCGTCGATTGATGTCGTCGTTATTGTGGCTGCTAGTTCCCATTCTATTGTTACCGTCTGGGGTCACATAAAACGGAAAATAAAGGTGCAGTCAGTCGCTCGTTTGTCTCCCCTCGGTTTTCTCTCTTATTATTTGTGGAAGCTTTTAGATATAATTGACTGTAAACTAGCAGTGTTAACTGGGAAGGGGAGATTGAATCATTCAGGGGACATCGGGCTTAGTTCAGTCCTCAGATGAAGAGCGATCTCTGGGGGGGTCTGTGAGGTGTCTGGGTTAGAAAGGGTCTAGGGTTTGGGGTCTAGGAAGTGAATTTAAAAGGAGCTCCCTAGAACTAGAACTAGAACTGGCACAAGTAGTTATCTTTAAGGGGTATTAAATCATCCTATGATATAGTAACAACTCCCTTTTGAACCCCTACCCCATATAGAATCCAATCAGCTTCAATAACAGTTCGATTGCCACTGAATGTACGCTCGCTGACACACAGAAATTTCTCTTTTTGGTAAACGACCGTTATTTTTGGCTTCTTATTTGGGCCACGCGTTGGAAACCATAGCAGGTGGATGACTCACCTGGCTCTGGAGCGCTGAGTAATCAATCCCGCCGATCCTTACCTTACGAGAGAGAGATATGGATGGGCTTTATTACTGTCGTTGTTATAGATAATTGCTCAAGTTCGGTGTGGTTGGAGGCAGGGCCTTCTTTTGATGCCATTGAATCACCTTGTGTCTTGTGTTTGCTCTCAACAAAACCCTCATCCTCAATTAGATCCCCCTCCCTGCACGTGATTGAATCGAAATTGAAATGGGAAAAGTGCAAAAAGTGTTAAGAGTGTAGTGTGTGTGTTGGGCTTCTGTTTTGGCAGTGATTTTATCGCCTCTCTCTCTCTCTCTGCTTAGATCGCTTCCCTTTTACCCCAAAAGCAAAAATTAAGTGCGCAACTATTGGTACAGTGGGGCAGAAACTTATCAATTTGG
>JAEIIM010011927.1:0-16582 GCA_018874515.1 Drosophila greeni | reverse complement strand
TGGAATATTTGAAGGTGTGACAATAAGAACTAATCCAACGCCTTTGTGCTTAATCCTATAATCAAAAAATATATTAAATATAAAAAAAAAATAGTTGTAATAATTAATTAATTAATTTCTAATGTCCCACTACAAGGTTATATCTTGTAGTTTGTAGCATTGCTGGTCCTGTTGGCACTGGCCTTGACCTTCTTCTTGTTGCCCTTGTAGGGAGTCATCGTCATGGCAGCGGAGTTGCTCCGCTCCTCCGGCCGGGAAAGGTCATAGGGCGTCCGGACGATCTCCGGCAGGTGGGCATAGTAGACAATCCGCTCGTTCCGCACCGGAGGCGGGGCCAGATCCGGCAGCTTAGCGGACTCGTACTTGCTGTTCCTGTAGGAGTCGGGCAGCGCCATGGGATCGTCCAGGTAGGCGCGCCTTGACTTCACATAATCCCGGGCAGCGGGCGTGTCCAGATAACGGTCGGGATACATGACATACGGATCTGGGTACTGCGGCACCCGGGGACTATAGCTGTCGTAGGGATCGAAGCGGGAGCGATGCATGTACATGTCCTCGAAGTATTGGGGGTAGGAGCGATGGTACTGCTCATCGAATCTGGAAAAAGGGATTTTATATATGTATAAAATAGATTAATAGATTATTTAATTCTTTATTTATTTTATTGACTTCAAGGACTATTTTTACCCTAATTAAACTGTCCAAATCTCTTTCCCCAAGGATTCCCCGTTGCTCACCTGTCATACCGACGAATGTAAGGATCGTAGGACCTCGAGGGATACATGGGCTTCTCTGAGTATACGCCGTACCAGGACACCGGCTTGTTGTTGTGGGTATTACCAATCACAGGCCGATTTAAGGATGCCAAATTGCCTTCGCCGTGAATCTTGAGAGCCGACATAGCACCGCCGAGCTCATTATCCGGATTATAGGTATCACCCGTGCGCCTGGGACCCAGGTAATACTCATAGTCCGAGTAGCCGCCGAGTGGTTTTTGGAACTTTAACAGCTGCGGCTTACTGGGATCCAGGTGGGATCCTGCGGTGGAGACATCCTCAGAGCCCAGATTTGGACTGCGATCCATGTCCTCGAAGCTGGGATCGGCCGAGGAGGAGGAGGTGGCCAGCAGCAGCACTACGACTATGAACTTGTCCTTGGACATGGTTTCGGGTGATGGTTAGCAACCTGCAACAAGGTACAACCGATACCTTTGGGGCACCAGGTGGAACTGTGGCACTAATCGCTGCAAAACGCTGTCCACAGGTAGGGCACCTAATGCCGCACAATGGAGCGGCGACATGGTGAGTTGAACTCTAAAGGCCCATTGTGCTGGGCCGCTTTGTTGGTGATTCCATTTGGAGCAGTCAACCGCAAGAATGAGCGCCCCAACTCCACCTGCACGGGAATAGATTGGGAATAATTTCAAGGGATTTTGGAAATTAAATTAAGAGTCAAATTTAGGTTAAATTAAGGGGTAAAGTTTGAGGGAATATTTTAATTTAAAATAAATAAAGTATAATTTTTACTCTAGGGATTGAGGATAAACCCAAATCAAGGTTTGGCAAGTTATCCCCCTTTTTTCTGAGTGCTTCGAGTGCAGTCCAGAATCTGTTTTGGGTGTGTCATACCGCCCGGTTTGGGGGATCTGCATCTGGTTGACATTTCACACTTCGCTGACCAATTTCCGATTTCCCACTGCACATTGTGTCAGTTGGGAAAGTCGGATGCAGGTACGTTAACAGCTCCACGGATGGTTGGGGTTCGTATAAATTGGCTTGGAATGCCAAAACTATAAACTAGAACTTTTACATTTAGATTTAAAAATCGTATTATTATTTAATTTTTTATTTGCCTAACAAATCAGAAAATGTGGTCTTAAATCTTTAAAATAAATTGTTATCTTTGAATTTTTGACATTTTTAATTATGTTTTTAAGTCGAAAATGGTTATTTTACCCAAAAAAATGTATAAAAACAATCAATATTCAAATAGACAAGTTTTCCACCTAACTTGAGTCAAAGCTAACGGTGTTTTCCAAGTTTTTCACCTTGTACTTTTACCATTAGAGCTGGAAATAAACTAATTTTTTAACCGATAAATATTTTCTTTAATTATACGATACATTTTTTATATATTTTTTTTTTCGATTTAATCAAACAAATTACAAAACTTCTTAGAAAGAGTCGCGTATGTGATATCGTAAAAGAAATTAGTAAAAAGTTTTACATAAAGAAAGTTATACATTTTGAATTTAATATTTTCGATGCCATATAAGCTATTAGTCACACACAAATATCCACAGACAAAAAGCAGAGAACAATAAAATAGGAACTCTTTAATGAATTTAAAAGCTTAAACACCTATCTTTTATTAAATTTTCGATTTCTCGTCTTTCGAAAAATATCAACTAAAATATCGCACTTTCGATACTTTTTTGCAAACAAAAAATCGCGATATAAAAGTACCATCCCTAAAAAACAAGTTGGACTATATTATCAACAAGTTAATGCACTTTGTACCTGCGGCAAGGCACGGCGCAGCCTAGAAGACATCTCATAAACCAGAAGACACTCTCCAAGAGCTGTAAGTGTGCCAGGAAGTGGTGTGATCGTGGCAGGGATCGTGCTCCGATCCCTTTTGGGGCGTTGGAAGGCTACACTGGAAGCCACTGGAAGACGTATCGTATCTGTGGGAAAGCCATCGTCCCACCCCAAGAACTGAACCATGAACCGTGGACTTGGACCAAGTCGCGAGCGCACTCTCGGAGTCCTCTCTCTCCGCTATCTCCTCCAGCTCACGCGATAAGCCATATCTGGGTCGAGATTACGCTGGGATTTCTGCGATTCTCAGACCTTAGCTGACCTGCCACTGATTCTGGTCTTCTCATTACCATTCCACAGCTGAGAGCGGACGCAACCCAAAACCATGTCCTCATCCGATGGAAAACTGCGCTACGACGGCCGTGTGGCGGTGGTGACCGGTGCCGGCGCCGGCCTGGGCCGTGAGTACGCTTTGCTGCTGGCCGAGCGCGGTGCCAAGGTGGTGGTCAACGACCTGGGCGGCACCCATTCCGGCGAGGGAGCCTCTCAGCGTGCCGCTGATATTGTCGTCGAGGAGATCCGTCGCGCTGGCGGTGAGGCGGTGGCCGATTACAACTCGGTTATTGAAGGGGCAAAGGTCATTGAGACGGCCGTCAAGGCCTTCGGACGCGTCGACATCCTGGTGAACAACGCGGGCATTCTGCGCGACAAGAGTTTGGCCAAGACCAGCGAACAGGACTGGAATCTGGTCAACGATGTCCACCTAAAGGGCAGCTTCAAGTGCACCCAGGCAGCGTTCCCGCACATGAAGAGCCAGAACTATGGACGCATCATTATGACCTCGTCCAACTCTGGCATCTATGGAAACTTCGGACAGGCCAACTATTCGGCAGCCAAGATGGGCCTGGTCGGTCTGGCCAACACGGTGGCCATCGAGGGCGCCCGCAACAATGTCCTGTGCAACGTCATCATTCCCACGGCCGCCAGCCGGATGACCGAGGGCATCCTGCCCGACATCCTGTTCAACGAGCTGAAGCCGAAGCTCATTGCTCCGGTGGTGGCCTACCTGTGCCACGAGTCCTGCGAGGATAATGGTGAGTGGTAGCGATGGGTAGCTAATCTCTCCAAGATTCTGTCCCCATATTTGCACTTCAAGCTTTGCGCTTTCCGGTCTTTTGCCAAAGATTAGCTGCTTATCATGCAGAGATTAGAGTCCACCAGCAGCAAAAGCACCCCCAGAATGTACTTTGAGAGGCCGCAATTAACCGCGCTCTTTAACCCGCAGGTAGCTACATCGAAAGCGCCGCCGGCTGGGCCACCAAGGTGCACACAGTGCGCGGCAAAGGTGCCGTGCTGCGTCCTTCCATCGATGATGCCGTGACTCCGGAGTATGTGAAGAACGTGTGGTCACAGGTGACGGATATGTCCAAGGCCAAGCATCTGGATGCCATCGGTCAGGCTTCCGGCACGCTGCTGGAGGTCCTGGAGAAGCTCAAGGCCGGCGGCGGTGAGGCCGTCGAGGATACCTTCGAGTTTGACAGCAAGGAGCTCATCACCTACGCCTTGGGTATCGGTGCCTCGGTGAAGAACGCCCAGGATATGCGTTTCCTGTACGAGAACGATGGTGATTTTGCTGCCATTCCCTCGTTCTTTGTCCTGCCCGGCCTCCTGCTGGCCATGTCCACGGACAAGCTGATGAGCAAGGCTCTGCCCGGCAAGCAGGTGGACTTCTCCAACATTCTGCACGGCGAGCAGTATCTCGAGATTGTCGATGATCTGCCCACCAGCGGCACCCTGGTGACCAGCGGTCAGGTGTTCGATGTGATGGACAAGGGTTCTGGTGCTGTGGTCGTGACCAACACCGAGTCCTTTGACGAAAGCGGACGCCTGCTGGTCCGCAACCAGAGCAGTACCTTTGTCGTGGGTGCCGGCAAGTTCGGCGGCAAGAAGGAACCAATTGCCGGCGTGGTGCCGGTGCTGCCGCCACCCAAGCGCCAGCCCGATGCCTCTGTCCAGTACGCCACCAGCGAGAATCAGGCTGTGCTCTATCGCCTGTCCGGCGATCGCAATCCCCTGCACATTGACCCCCAAATGGCTCTGCTGGCCGGCTTCAAGACCCCCATCCTGCATGGCCTCTGCACGCTGGGCTTCTCCGTGCGCGCCGTTCTCGCCCAGTACGCCGACAACAATCCGGCGCTCTTCAAGGCAGTGAAGGTGCGCTTCTCCGGGCCCGTCATTCCCGGCCAGAGCCTGCGCGTGGACATGTGGCAGGAGGGCGGACGCATCTACTTCCGCACCGTTGTGGTGGAGACCGGCAAGGAGGTGATTTCGGGTGCCTATGTGGACCTCAAGGGCAGCGGCCAGGCGAAGCTGTAAGCTGGGACGATGTATAAACGTTTTATAAACATATATGTATGCATCCTGTGGTGGTAGAAGTATTTCACATTGTCAACTGTTCTTGTAATCCGCTTAATAAACTAGACTGTTTTTCTTTTTTTTACAAATTTGGATACTTTTAAACCCTTTGGGAATTGAAACCCCTTTAAAGGTTTCAAAATAATTAAGAAATCACAGGCGGATGTATGGGTTTGTGTGAAATTTATAAGACTTATACATATTAGGTAAATAATAATTGTATAAATTAGTTTCAATAACAAAAAATTAATAATAGAAATCATTTTTAATGACTAAGTTAATGCTGGACGAACAGATTGGGGTGCAAAGGAGCGGTCTAGCGCTCCCACTTCCCTCTTTAGACTGTTTCTCAATTGATTTTGTTTTCTGTTTTTGTTTCAAAATTCCATAGTTTTGGCAGCTTAGAGCGACAACAAATGAGGCAAACTCCCCACACAACACTGTGTTCAAAGCAGGTTTTTAAGGAAGCTGGTGGTTTTTTCTTTTTCTCCTCCTGAGCCGAATCCTCTGTCCATCAGCTGACGCACTCTCTCCATGCTTTCGCCTAGAAAACAATATTGTTTTGCAGTTGCGTCAACGTGGAACCGAAATGAATGCTTTCAGGCAGATTCTTGATTTGGAGCAGCCATCGCTGGCATTCGGCGCACTTCCTTTGACGATCCTCGCGTGTCACATCCACGCCCAGGCCATTGGATGCCCAGGAGTCGAGATTCTCCTGGATGATGGGCAAGAAGTTGGACAGAATAATACGTAGGGTATCGCAGGCACGTGTAAAGTGGCTGTAAGTTGAGATTTTAATTAATTTGAGGTCTTTTTATGCGGGTTTTTTATGCCACTCACAACTTGTGTTGACTCTGCAGCAGCTCATATAGCTCTGGCAATACAAACATGCAGAAATCCAGATTCCACGATGACCTAAGGGAGAGGATTTCATGTTAATTGATACTCTTTACCAGAAAAAGAGTCGAAGATCTTACGGCTTTTCTAGTATGGCTCCCAAGAGGTCTATAAAAATAGATCTGCCGCAGTTCTTGGCCTGCCTCAAGGCGCCCAGGACATCGTGCGACCTGCGGGTAACACAAATTTAATTTGAAATTTAAAATTTATACTCTTTAAAGCTTCTCCTACCGCGTGGCATTCCGCAGCAAATCCAGGCTAGACTGGCGATTGCTCAGCTCCTTAAGCACAGCCTCGTGCGGTCGCGACAAAGCATCAAAGTCGTAATGATGATCATCCGCCGTCATTCGGTTGTTCATGGGCTGCTGTAAGCGAAAAAGATTTCAAGATTCAGCAAGCTTAACTCGAAATAAAACAAGTTTGCTTACGTTGTGAGCCTTCTCCTGCGCCTGCTTGGCCTGCTGCTGCTGCTGTGACGATCGCATGTCCAGGGTGGTGCGGGATCTCATTGGCGGCTTCGTTATAATCTCCACACTGATGTTCTTCTGCTGCTGCTGTTGACTGTTCTCTTTGTAGAACTGGCTCTGGGCAGCGGCACCGATGGGCCGCTTGTTCTTGTTGACCACATTCGAGGAGGAGGACTTCTTCAGCACCATATTGTCGTCCAGCTTGTGCAGCTCCATGGAGCTGACGGAGGACACCTGGCTGAGCTTGCTTGAGGTTTGCTTCGTGCTGGCCATGCTGCCCGTCGTGCGCTTGTGCAGGCTGGTCATTGTGGTCTTTTTGATTGACTTGGACGAGGCATTAATGGTGGAGGAAGGCGCAACGACGGGAGCACTCTTGTACGGATTGGCCATGTAGTTGAGGTTCTGATTGACGGGGAAGTCCTCGGCCATTTCGTAATTGTCGTAATTGGTGAGTATCGGCGGATTGCTGTCATTCAACTGCTGCACACCCGCCTCCGCATCGGAATCCTCGTCCTTCCCCAGCGAGTATATGTTGTAGTTGTGCAGCGAACTGGGTCCGTTCATCGACTGCAGGCGGATGTGGCTCTGGCTATCCAGGCCATAGGTGCCACCACCACCATAGTTCGCCTCAATGTTGCCGTAGGTGAGACTGTCGGCTCCACGCGAGTACTTGCCCTGCCTCAGCGATGCCTCGCCGTGACCATACAAGCCGCCGTGATACCCAAGGTCTGTCGAGGAAGACGAGGATCCCGGCAGAGCCGGCAGCTGAGCTACCGGCAGCGAGGACATCGGCGAGGTCTCCGCCGACTCCAGCACAGCCTCATTCACAACCTCCAGACTCAAGTTCGGCGACGACAGCTCACTCTTGTTATCCTCGTGCTCCTCCCGCACCTGGGCCGGCTTGGAGCCGCCCAGCGACAGGCGAAACTTTTGGTTGCCACGCGTGAAGCTCTTCCGGTTGGTCGAGTTGTGCTTGAAGTTGGGCAGCGCGTTGGCCGGCTGATAGAAGGGTATCACACGGTCCAGGCTGATGGTGTTGATGGAAACAGTGTCGTCCTCATGGCAACCGCAGATCTAAAAGGGCACAGAATGGTGAAATGAGTAGCTGCCAAATCATCTCGAGAAGGCTTCACTCACCAGCTTATTTTTGACCATTTTCATGTCGCCCAACGAGGACCAGGTACCTCTGATGCGGTCAAGCTCACGATCCGGCTCCCAGCCAATGACAGAAATGCCAGACGAACTGCCCACAAACAGGCACTCGCCATTTTCACTGGAAAAACTCACAAGTAAATGCGGGTGGAGGGAAAGAATAGAAATCAAGGCCTTACCTGAACGTAATACATTTAATGCTTTGGCCAAAAAAGTGTGTGGTCTGCGACACGAGCTGCTGCTGCTCCAGATCGTAGATACACACGGTTCCGTCCACACGGCCGGCGGCTAAGAGGAACTCAAACGGATGGAACTGTATGCAGGTGATGGCTGTTACCGGCGGCTCTGCTATAAACTCCATTATCTGTTTGCTCTTCCGTATGTCCCAGATGAGAATGGAACCCTCCAGGCCAGCGGAGGCAATCCACAGGCCGTCGGGAGAGAATTTCACAGAGTTTACATGCGACATGTGGCCGCGACAAATCCGAATGCATTTGTTTTCGTTCTGAACGTCCCACAGCCTGAAATATATAGAGGTTTTTGTTTACAAATACTTGAAAGTGAACGGATTCTCCAACTAGCTTCTGTCTCCCTCTAAACCATGTTTATGGAAAGGATCCAGCTGGTGATTCACTCACCTCACGGTGGTGTCATTGCTACCTGAGACCACATACTCCCCGGAGGGATTAAAGTCCAGCGTACGGACACTCTTCATGTGCCCATTTAGTGTGGAGTATATTTTCTGGGCATTGAGATCCCAACGCCGTATGATTCCTATATCGTCGGCGGAGTAGACAAAGTTATCCTTGTAGGCGAAACGGACGCAGTCAATGGAGCGATTGTGACCCGTCAGGGACTAAGGGAAAAAGAGAAAAACCAAGCGTTAGATGAGCAGTAAGCAAGATAGGGTAACTTGAGGTCTACTCACCATAAAGCATTCATTCTGTCCAATTGCCCAAAGATTGACATTGCGATCCTCGCCACCGGTGACCAGCACCCTGCCCGTTTCGCCCAGGTCCAGGCTAGTGACCCTGCTGTCATGAGCCTTAATGTCATCTGTAAAGGGATGGGAAAAGGGTTTTAGAAGATAGTAGCTTATAAAAGTAATGGAAATTTGATAAGAAATATTTTTGTTATGATTTTTTAAGTTTTTAAAGAACCTTTCTAAAGAAAAGTAAACCTTTTTCATTATATAAATGTTGCTAGCTATCAGTTAAAATGGTTTAACCCCTAAACACACTCATTTTAGCACATATTTTTCTAGTATAAATTAATAAAAGCTTTAAATTAGATCTGTCTTGCTTGAATCATCAGGAAATCGGAACAGCGATTGTCATTTTGGTCACGACAAAGGCGAGCAGATGTGAGAAGCCTTCCTTTGCTTAGCTAATAAAACATTTTCAATGGGAGTGGGGACTTAATCTCAATAGTGACGATGATCACTAAGGGTGTGCGCTAGACTATAGATTGTATATATTAGAATATATAAATATAAATATAAATATCTTGTACTTTGTTTATAATTCTACCTAAAAATGTAATAGGACACACTTTGCTTTAAAAACTTGTGTAAGATCTGGCTAGTACTATTACCAGGTAGTTCCCAGGGTCTGGCTCTTGGCTATTGGATTACCTTAATGCTAAAATGAAGCCAGCAGGCAGCAGGCCAGCCAGGTGGGGCTTTTGCAACAAGTTTTCCCAATAAGTAAATACGAACCAAGCCGCGAGATATAGAACAGATATCTAGAGGCAGTTCGTCACCTATGCAAACGACTGTCTGGCGGTATTACAAGGTAAATAGTGTTGGTAATACAGGTAACTACCATAAACACTCTGTGTGGATGCTACCAGGGGCAATTTCCTATTGGTGTCTTCATCTCAAAGCATCCGCTGGACCAAAGTTGGCCATAAGAGCGGCTGTTAGTGTCTTTAAAGGTGCAGAAGGTGCAAGCAGCAACAACAACAACACCATTGTCTGCCGTGTGTCTCTTATGTATGTGCGACACGACACACACACTCTCACTCACTCCGCCTCCCAGGTAGTTCGTGTGCTTGTTTGTGTGTGTGTGCGTGTAGTTCCCACAACGGTACTTTCAACCATTGCGCTTTACTTACAGATCTTGGATATCAGATTCCTGGGCAGGGCCGCCATCTTCACTCAAGTTGGGCTTATATAAATAGGGTCACGGCGCCGAAAACCCCTTTGCAGGGCAGTTTTGTAAATAAATCCCCTTAATTCGTAGCAGGTGTGAGGAGATATAGTCAGTGATCAGCTGTCTTGTCTTTTAGCTGACGGAACCACAACCACCACACTGCCACCTTTTCGGGCAAACCAATACGAAACGAACATAAACGCGAGGACACCGGGACAGCTACACCATTGCACGTGGCTACCACCGCGATCTCATCGTATCAAAACAAATAATGCAACTGGAAAATCGGACAATTCTGGTGGACAAAAACAAATGCACATTATAATTACAGCGACGACGGACGAGGGCTGCAGCAGCTATCGATGAACACCGCCTGCCAGGGCAGCGAGCAGCGAATGGTTCGATATTAATCGCTTGAGTGTTGGGCAATAAGAAAAACTAATAATAATTTAATAATTTTTTCTTTTTGAATGAGCCAATAAGTTTTTTCGTTTATAAATATAAGCCAATAATTTATTTAGAACAAATAATATCGATTATGAATAAAACTTCTAAGCTTTCATTTATTTATTTATAAAAGATTGATATATCGCAAATTCAGCATTGTATTAATATGAAAACAGCAGTAAAGGAGGCATTTCCAACCCTATAAAGTATATATATTCTTGATCAGCATTAACAGCCGAATCAATCTTGCAATGTCCTATATCATATAGCTGTCATAGGAATGATCGGAACATATTGACGAACAAAATTTTAACTTAGAATATTTATATAATTTGTATTATTTAAGAATTTCGGCTTTAATTTTATCAAAATCGAACCTGTATATCATATATCTGTCATAGAAACGTTTAAGAAATGTATTAAAAAAAAAAAAATTATTTTTCCTGTTTTTCCACAAAAATTTTACACATTGGGACATATCCAGATGATGCAGTTTTCGGCGTGCCGAAGTTGGCTTCCAATTTTTTTTTTTGCTTTATTTTAATGTACAACTTATATATAAGCATTTGTAACTTGTATTATTTTAGAAATGAAAGATTTGAAACAATTTTTAACAATAAAAATTGTTAAAAAGCGGCTTTTCCTTCGTTATATATCGATAAATCATATTGCTAATATCGGAGTTCTCCACCATTTCTGCGGCATATTTAGTGCATTTTGCGAATTCCTTGGTATATTTGAACGGTCCAGCCGCGGTCACACTACGCCGAGGCATCAATCGCAAATTTTGTTTTTAATTATTTCCAAAGGGCAATTGGCCAAAGGTGCGGGAACCCAAGCTTCTGCATCCGCTTCCGATCGCGAGACGGAGACGCAGTTGATCCTGCCGCCCACTCGCTATCCTTGCGCTGCGTGCGAGTGTCGAGTGCTTTCGCAGCGCCAGTGTGTGTGTGTGTGTGAGCGCCTGTGTTTTTGTCCGCCTCAGTGTGTGCCGTGCGTGTGAGCGTGTGTGTGTGGCTGCAAGCGAGTGTTGCTGTGCGTGTGTGCGTGCGTGGGGATCTCGGCGAGAGCGATTCCCCCGAAAGTCGCTCTTCTCCACTTGGTAAACAAAAACAAAACATTTGGATGTGACCTGGTCCACATCCGCGCCAAGCACCACCATTACTCGCCCCAGGAGCAACCGCAGCAGCCAGCAGCGAAGCAACATGTCCTCATCGACGTCAGAGCGCAAGCGCTACCACAAGGACAACGCGCCCACCGACGACATCCTCACGCTGATCAATCTGGTCCGCCAGAACCCGGCCCTGTACAACTACAAGCTGCAGCCGAACCAGCGGCGTCGCTCGGACGTCCTCAACGGCTGGCAGGAGGTGGCCCAGCAGATAGGCAGTGAGTATTAGAGTCCATCGCCAGCTGGCGGGGATTACTATCCAAATCCAAGGTAGTCCCGAAGTAAATAACTCTCATTTTCCCTTTTTAGACAAGTACACGGTCCAGGAGGTGCGGCGCAAGTGGAAGAACCTCCGCGACACTTACCACCAGTACCGCCTGCGCACGCCCAAGTGCATCGAGGGACGTCTCTCCAAGTGGCGGTACGCCAAGGAGTTGGATTTCCTTTCGACGGTCTACCAGCCCAAGTTGAAGTCCCACCGCACCACCCAGAGCAGTGGCTATGAGGCCAACAACGGCAGTGGTGATGGTGGCGGAGGCGGAGGAGGAGGAGTAGGCGGTAACGCCTCCAACAACAGTTTGCCCATCGGGGCAATGCTGCATTTAAAGCAGCACGACGAGGACGACGACGATGACGAGGTGGTGGACGATGACGGGCAGTCGGATCACGATACAGCCACATTGTCCTCGCACCACGGCGCCTCACAGATCACCTTGGTTAGCGACGAGGCAGAGACCTTTATCCTGACCGCCTACGAGGAGGGCGTGGCGGATGACACTGTGTCGCAGCACCATCACCACCACCACCATCATGGCCACCACCACCAGCAGCACCATCACCACCAGCAGCAGCACCACCACCATCATCACCACCATCAGTCGCAACACGACGGCAGCATCTCCAGCATCGAGCTCTCGCAGATCGCCCACGACGACGACGTGGTGGACGATGTGGACGACGAGGACGATGTCGTCGATCATGACGGCCATGTGGTGGACATTGTCAAGCACGAACTGGACGAGGATGGAGCCACCGGGGCCGAGGTGGACTACGAGGAGGTCTGCTTGTACGAGGAGGCCAGCGGCGCCCATGTCGACTGCGAAATGGGCGTCGGGGACGGCGTGGACGGTGGCAGCGACGTGACCCACGGGAAGAGCTTCCACTACATCGATGCCCACGACTTTTGCATAGCGGACATTGAGCCGCAGCCGGTGCGCTCCAGCCAGCATCAGTTCCAGACCGCCACGGGCTCCGCCTCAAATAGTGTTCTGGCCGGCGGCTCCTTGGTTGATGGCAAGCTTAAGAATCTCACGCTGGTCACCACCACGGCGCCGGCGGGCGTTGGAGGAGGCGGCGGCGGTGGTGGTGGAATCACGAATCGTCACGACTCCTCCTCGTCCGTGTCGACACAACAGATTTCGCTGGTGGATGTTACCGAGGCGACCAGCACCAGTGTCACCATTTCCAGCACGCCGGCAGTCTCGCTAAACGCAGCCACGGTGACCACAACGCCGGCGGCAGCCCTGTGCAACACCACATCCTTCACATCCACGCCCACGGCCACGATCCTGCAGCTGCCGTCGCTGAGCTGCGGCTCTGGGAATGCCAGCAACGGGAATGCCACGCCGCTGGCCGTCAGTGTGGCGAGCAGTAGCACCAACACGCTGGTCAAGGAGGAGGATCACCTGCAGCATCAGCAGGCCCAGCAGGTGGCCCAGGCGCTGGCCAAGCGCGACGAACTGGATCTGTTCTTTGACTTCCTCAAGAAGAAGATCCAGTGCTTCAGCAAGACGCAGATCACGCACATCCAGATGGAGTTCCTCAACTGTGTCTGCCGGCAGGAGTCGGCCGATCAGGATGGCAAGGACTAGAAGAGCGTCTGGTGGTGACCCAGCTCCCGATTCCTTGTGCCCCGGATCCCGGATATGCCCGCCGTAATCCCGGATCCCAGCGTAGTTGCTTAGTTTTTTTTGCGTGTATAGGATTTTAGGACTCGTACCGTTTACCAGTTTCGCAAGATCGCTTTAGATCACTTAGCTTTACCCCCCTCTCGAGCCGGTGCCCTCAGCCCGCTTCCCCCGCCCTAATCCCCCCAATCCCTTCATCCAAATTGCGTATACATATATATATAAGTTATATATGTATAACCTATACATATACACACGTAACCCAGAGTTATAAACCATTGTAATTGATAGTAAGTAAAATAAATCGATTCTCGAAAGTGATGTGGACAGGTATATGCTTTGTGGATACCCGGAAGGGGCAGGGGGTTGGGGTACTTTGGAGCCAGGCAGTGGAGGTTGGACTCCCAGCAGCACAATGACTGCTCCCTAAGCAATATCCCGTTAAGAGAAGGAACATGAGGATAACTTAACAGTCGGCTCACCAAGAGTTTTAAATAAAACATAAAAATTTTAATAAACATGAAAAGAAATTTTCCTTCCGCTTGCTCCTGGCTCATCCAGCTTCCTTCTTCCTTCTCTTCCCGATCTCTCCTCGTCAGGAATCATCTGGAAGACAGGGAAAACCATCTCTCACTTAGAAATTTTTTTGTAACCCAAAATTTGCATTTGTGATTCTCTCCGCGTGGGGATTTATTTGGCGCGGCGGCGGCGGCAGTCGTCCGAGGTCCGATGGCGGATAAAACAAACTTAAACGCAACACTTAGGCTAGTTAGTTAGGCGATTGGGCGATTGTTAGGCTGAAGGTTAGCAGCTCGTTAAATGTACACACACTCATACAGGTTTCTCGCGGGGATCACGCTGCCGGCGCAGTGACCTCCTCCTCCGAGCTCGTCGTCCCTGTCGTCTTTCCCTGCTGCAGCTGGGCAATGTGCTCCGAGTTGAAGTAGATGACGGTGATGGTGATGTCGTCGCGATACAGACGCACCACATCCTTGGGCAGCGACAGGTAGTACGAGATCTTCGAGTGCTCGATGCCATAGTCCGTGGCACCCAAGGCGTTGCGGATGAGATGCGTGGCTGCGTTCTGGTCGATGGGCTTGCGGGTGAGGCCAGCTCTAAGGGGGGAAAAACATTATTAGATTAGAGATTATAGTGTTTAGATTATAGATTATAATACTGACTTCCGCTCGGCCAATTGATCGGAGATTTCCTGCAGCGTTATATCGCCCTCGGGCAGGCGCATCGGTTCGAGGATCTTCTTCGAGTTGATGTGCTCGCCCACGAGGCTGACCACCTCGCTGGGCGACAGGAAGTCCCAGAGGCCGTCGCTGGCTATGACTAGAAACTTGTCGTTGGGCCCCAGATCGTGCTGCTGGACATCGGGGCGGGCGGTCAGGTACGGGGGCGTGTAATAATTGGGCGCCATTGTGTGCTCCCCAAACATGGGCACCACCTTTTGCTGCATAATGTCCAGGGACCATTTGTAGCGGAAGTCACCGAAGGCACGCAGCGGCGCCAGTTGGCTCAACAGTCTGCCATTCCGGATCACCGTCTCCCGTTCGTCCTTGGGATGCTCGGCGAGTATGCGACGCACCTCGGTCATATTGTCCGCATTGTGTTCGGTGTTGAGCTTCTTGGGCTGCCACTGTTGCGTCTGTGGATCCAGAACGCCCAGCACAGCTCCACAGTCTCCAGTGCTGGCCACGTGCAGCTTCAATCCCTCCAAATGAACCAAGCAGGCAACGGCTCCTAGAGAGAGAGAAATAAGTAAAGTACAAGGTTACGAGTCACAGGCACACTCACCTGAAAGCGCCACGCTCATTGTGCGCACATCGCTGTGGGCCAGCGCCTCCTCGGACAGGCCCTCGTCCAGCTGCAAGAAGGCATGCACCAGCTCACTGGCCACATCCCGCTGCGGCGTCTCGCTCAACTGCTTAATGTACTTCTGGAAGCTGGCCTCGTAAATGGGCTTGATTTCGCTGACAAAGTCCACATTGTCGTTGTGGCACTTGAGGAACGACTGGCTGCTGCAGCCCTCCTTCATCTGGGCCTGCAGCACTTGGCGCGGCAGCGTGGCCGCGGATACGTAGCGGAGCAGGCGTTTGGACACCACCTGACCGCAGGAAGCCCCAGCATGGCCGTCGAAGATGCCACAAATGAAGCCGTTGCGGTGAAGCAGGCTGGCCTCGGTGCGGGAGTCCTCGCAGGGCGAATTCGATCCCAGCTGATTGGTCTCATAGCTGCGGATGATGCCCTCCACGGGGAAGTTGTACACGAACTCGTTCTCTCTCAGAACTAGGTTGACCTGTGGGAGAGGTGATAGATTAGACTGGGATCTCATGGTTCAGGAGGTAACTAAGGTAAGTTCTATACTTTTAGAGGCCTTTTAAGAGGGTTTTTTAAATTAAGGATAAAGTTATTTAAATTAAAGCGAGATAAAGGCAGAAAATATCTAAGTTTTAAGTGTGATTTAAGTTTAACAATAAATTAGTGCATTTAGTTAATAAAATAATATGCAAAGTTGAATACAATTCCCGATTTTTACATAACAAAATAAGCTGGGAACTGCATTGGATTCTTTGGGAAACGTACAAGTAAAGGCATAAAAATAAAGATATATGTATATGTTTTTTTTATATATAAATTGAGGCCCCTAAAGAGTAAACATGGAGGTACAACTATATAACTAGGCACTCCCAGATACCCGGAACCTCCTGTGCTCCTGTGCTCCCCCCAGGACTTACATCGTACGGACTCAGCTGCGGCAGTTGCGGCAGCAGACGCAGTGCGTTCAGGCTAAACTCCCGGACATTGGCGCGCACGTAGCTGGCGGCGTCGTTCAGCACAAACTTGAACATCTATGCGGCTATATGGCGATATCTCCTATATGCGCACCGCCTGCAGCTAGCTATAATTAACGGTAATAATATTTGTTCCGTAACCTTGCGCGCACGTTGGAAACCGGCGGAGAGGGAGACTGAGACTTCCGCGGAACGGAGTCGTGAGGAGGGGGGCTGGGGGCTTGGGGGGGTTGGTACGGCAACAGAGAGTCGGATCGGGAGACGGGATTCCTTCCTTTCGATAACTGGGATTGCTGCTTGAATTTGACTAGCTGCCCCGCCGGCTGCTGGGTGTTGGAGGGCGAGTGTGTATCGAAGCTGCTACCGATTGCCGGGCGTTAAGTCTGAACATTTGTGTGCGGGAAAAACGAACAATATCGACGGAAAAACAAACGTAAAATATACGTACAAATACATATATACAAACAGCTGCCAGACTGACAGTTGGTCAGGGTTGCCAGATCAATGCGGCCACTCGATTAAGCTTTTTCAAGCCAAAACTAGCTATTTTTAAAATATATAAAAACAAATGTATTGAGGCACAATTTTAAGTTAATTTACTCTATATTAGGCGTTTTTGAAAAAAGTTTACC
>JAEIIM010011876.1:0-14864 GCA_018874515.1 Drosophila greeni | reverse complement strand
CGTGTTAAAAGCTTGTATTTATGAGGTATCCTTTCGGCACCCTAAAATGAATTAAATTAAAAATCAAAGAAAGGGTATTCCAGGTACCCTCAAGGTCCAAAGTTAACCCGTCTACTGCTTGCTTTATAACCACTACCAATACCCACGCACAGACATGCCTGCCTGCTTGCACACATGCACACTGCACTGCCAACAATCCATAATAATCTTCCCGTAATTTATAGTCCAAGACAATTTATGTAATTTACAAATACCAAAAACGAAAGAGACGGCACGAGAAAGGCGGCACAGAGCGAAGAGTGGGGAGTGGAGAGTGGAGAGCAAATGAAACGATGAGAGCGAATGCAACTGCTGCAACTAACGATAATAACAATAACGAAAAATACATATAATAAAAACAGAGAAACAGAGAAAAAAAAAAGTAAGCAGCACACACAACTACAGCAATAAACAGCTACAGCAACAACAACTGCAACAATAGCGCACTAAATAAACAATTCAACAAATTTGATCCGAGGCAAACACACACACACACACTCACAGAGACAATCATAGACAACAGACGACGACGACTCACACGCACATAAAAAAATGCATATGGAGAAAAAAAAATGTATAAAATATGTACGTAAGTACGTATGCGATGCACTGCGCACTGCCAGCAAGAAAAATGAATAAAAAATACGACAGTCAGTAAGTGCAGTAACAGAAACAGAAACAGAAATAGCAAAGCAATAGCAATAGCAAAAGGCAAAGTCAATAGCAAAGACAGCGCCGCTGCTGCAAAGACAACCTGCATGCTAGCAAGCAGTTGGCTTCGACTGCTTGGCGCGTATACAGAAAATGTCGCTCATTGCGCTCCTTCCTTCCTTCCTCCCCCCTCAGTTCGTTCGTAGATTTAACGCTGTAAGCTGCTATTTGCCGTTTGCTTTGTTTGTTTTTGCTTCTCAAGTTTGGTGAACGCATAAAATAAACAAGTAGTTCGGAGTCCCTGTCCTAGAATTCGACTAGTTGATACCCCCTTAAGAAAACAAAACAGAAAACAAAAACAATAAACATGTGACAGCTGTGTGCAGCGGCAAGGTCTTGAAACTGCTTGCAGCTGATGATATTTAGCTGGAAAAAAACTGCTTAACGAAGTGCGGCAGCTGTTGATCCTTGATATTCCAATGGGAATTCTGGGAAACTGGAAAGCGAAACTCTAATTAGAGTGAGAAAGGTGGGATAAGCTGTGATGAAAATTATTTAGAAGATTTTCGATACGCTTTTCTGGTAATTCTTCTTCTTGTTCTTCTAACCTTTATACTTTTGCTACCCCTTGCTATCAGAATCGTCTATAAAAGTCTGTAGAAAATATACAACTTGAACCCATAAACTCGCAAACACACTCACTAACACACGCGTAGAGACAGATGCTAGCTTGAATGTGGTAATTGCATTTATTGCACGTGCTCCTGCTATCTCTTTTGCACTCTCTAGCCGCTCTAGCCCCTCCCCCCTGTTGCCCTGTCGCACTTAAGAGTCAAGCACAAAATGTAAGGCCATAAAAATATTTTTCAAGCTGTAAAACTTTTCTATGCTGCAGTTTCTTTCGCTAGCTCTAGCTAGCTTCTTTTTCTTTTGTTTGTGTTTCTTCTGTTGTGCCCATGATGGTTCGTTCCTTTTGTTTGTCCTTCTCTTTTGAGTTTTTCTCTTTTTCTCTGTGGTTTCTCCTGTTGAATGCGATCTTCTCTTCCTTCTCTGCCGTCTTTGGCTACCTCTATAGGGTATCAATCAAGCGAGCTTTTGCGGTTCCATTCAGAATTGACAGTTGTGGTCATTATAATAGGCATACACTGGGTGTTCCATGAAAGGTAAATCTAGGAAAAAGAAAGAACAAGATAGTCATTCAAACTTTTCTTTCTTTCTTCTCTAACATTTCATAAAAAACCTTAACAACAAAATCTCTAAGCTTTAAAAATCATTTTTTTACAAGGTAGAACGATCTTTTGAGTCTTCTTTGCATTAGTTATTCCTTTAAACATATCACCTTTTATTTCCTGTTGAAACCTTGTGTTTGTTTCCCTTTAAATATAATAATTGACTTGTTCTTGCTATCTTCTCTTTGCCAGTGAAAGCTTTTTCGAGGTCTAGTCGCTTGATTTTAGACGCTGGGTGTAAAGGCAATTGTTTTTAAATTAATAATGAACCCCAGAAGGTCGTAATATTTTAGCTACTATCATTTTGACCTCAGTTGTTGCATCTTTGATGCTTTTTATGGGCAACTTGGCTATGAAACTTGTCTATTGAGCGAGGAGTGAGAAAGAGAGAGAGGGAGCGTAGTCTTCTTTCTTCTGGCTGATTTCTTCTTGCTTCCAAAGCCTCTTCGTTCTCAGTTTGCTCTTCACATCGAGACTTTGGCTTATCTTTGGCCATTGCCAAGTTTTTCATCTAGTTTTTTTCGGCCTGACTTTTCCCCTTGGATCCAAGCTCTGATTCCTGTTCTCGCATGATGCCTCCTGCTCGTTCTTCTCCTTGTGCTTCTCCTCTCTTCTGGACTCCCACCCGCCCACACGCATCTCCTTTTGTGGAAGCGGTCGGTCGACTTTGTTTAGATCTCCTTCCACCCCAGTCTTTGGTCGTAATATCCTCGTTCCATCATCATCATCATCATCATTACACTAGATTACACAAAAAAGAATTAAACTCTTTGGAAACATGTTCCTCGGCTTGTTTTTTGAGGTCGCTGAACTCGAAAATGTGTCACTCAAAAGATGTTACAAAGAAGAAACGATTGTAAAATATTAAAGGTATGGAATTTAATTACAAATATATTTCGTGACCTTTGATTTGTCAGAATTTATATATGATATCTTTCCGAAATAAACTAGTATTATCCGACATCGTCTTCGTTGGAACTTTTCTTTGTGCACACGCATTCCAATACCACTTGGCTCTCTGCTCTTCTTTCACTTCAATTTAATTTTGTTTTCTCGTGGAAGTTCTGTGGAAATTTGTAATTGCAATATTTATTTGGCTATTTCCGCGAAACGAAAACCTCAGCGTTTATCATCTGGGTTTTGTTTTCTTCGCATATGTGCTATAGTATTGTATACCTTATAGTGGGGCGAATTGTTTACATCATCAGATAAAACCTGATACCGCAACTACAGCTATCGATATCGAGCTACTATCGAAATTAATATCTCTCAACAAACTAAACAAACACATTCCAATCTTTCCAATCTTCACTTATTTTCTTTATAATGTATTTTCCCATGTGTGTGCGTGTACATTTCCTCACACAGACAGCAACCACTGGAATCGAACTCTGTGTGTGTGTGTGTTGGGGTACCTGTGTGTGTGTTGGTGTGTCTTCTTCCGGAGCTATTGTTATTGCAAGTACACGTAAAATTATTGTTCACGTCGCACATTGTCGTGAGTTTGTAATTACCAACCTCGCCTCACCTCGATCCCATCTTCCCATCCCCGCTTATGAGGTTTATATGAAGTCTCAATGTGCAGCACAGTGAGGCCCAGCTAAGTGAGATGCTATTCGATTAAGTGATCAGTTTCTGTAGAGCCTAGAGCCTTGTCTTGAATTAAAATTTGACTTACTTTAACCTTTTCACTCACTTTTTATTCTTTAAAAGTTATCAACATACTGAAATATTTTTTGGTAATCTTATTGAAGTTTTCTTATCTTGATGTACAATTTTGATTTATGAACAGAGGAGTACCTCCTCTTCAGTTGGGTGACTCCGATTGGAAATATTTATAAACAGTCTGAAACTTGGGGATTTGTAATCAGTAATTTCATTATTTGCTTATGTTGAGTCTTGAGAGAGTCTTTCAACAACAAAATTCCACTTGCACCGGTACAGGGATCAAATTGCTTTACGTATTTGTTTTTCTTATTGGAATTGTTTATATCTTTGGGGTTACTAATTTGTCAGCGATCACTGTAGCTTTGCCATGCATGTTCATGTTCGTACGCTTGTGAGAGTTGTTGTAGATACGAGAAGAATGATATTCTTTTTGGGGGCATTGCATAATCGGTGTAATCTCCCCTCTGTCACTGTCTTTCGCTCTTCTTTTCTTCCACTTTATCGCTCTCTTTCTCTCTGCTTGCCCTTGCATGCAGGAGGAGGCGCAAATCAATTATGAACACAGCAATTTGTTATGCAAGGCCATGGAAGGCTTGAGGTTCTTGATCTGTGCTGTGATTTTCATAGAGAAAATTAGATTCTGCAAGGCAAAAAAGAAAGAAGAAAGATTCTAGAAAGAAAATGTATGCTCTCGTGTAGCTTCTTTTTAGCCTTCTTTTATTATTTGAAATACTTTCTAAGTCAACGACAGCATTAAGAATTTATCTAGTACTCGCACACACACACACAGGCACACAAGCGTTTACTTTGTCATCGCTCTGCTTGCTCAGAGTCTTCAATTCTTCTCGTAGATGTGCTTCCTCTTCTTCGTGTTCTTCTTAGCGTTCGCGTTCGCGTTCTTGTTCTTCAGCTCCCCATAGCAGCTCTATTCCATTCCATTCCATCCGCAAATATGCTCACAAATATTAAATTCTATCTGTGTATGCGACCACCGACCGAACCGTACCACCACCCCCTTGTAAGTCCCTCCTCCTCGGCCCGTGTGTGCGGTGTATAAATTTTCTGTGGAACTGTACAATAGCTAAAATAATCATAAAAAGAGAAATAACAAAGTTTTAAGTCTCAGGCGCGCATAGTGAGTGTAAGTGTGTGAGTGGAGGTGAACCAACAAACCAGCACACACATGGATATATCATGTGGGGGGAGGGTTGGGGATAGTAAGTGTAAGTAGTGTGTATTTGCTTTTCTCGTCGACTTCTTGAATAGTTGTAGAGTCGTTTCCATAGTTTGTTCATTCGCGGTCGGGTTGGGGTTCGGGCTCGGGTTCGGGCTGGGGTTCGGGTTCGTTCGGGTTCGGTGTTGGGGCTCGGTTCGGTTCGGTTCGTTCGGTTGGGTCGTTCGGTCGGTCGGTCGGTCGGTGGGTTGTTTGCTCTGCGACTGCGGCTTCTACTTCGACTTGAACTAGGAGCCGTAGCGGGGGCTCTGAGACTAGCTCTCGCTCTTCTCTCTGCAGAAATGTAAGTTTTTGTTTAGTTTGCGCAGAAACAGAAAATCCGCCGAGTTTCTTGACTCTTTCGACGACGACGACGCTTTTCCGCCTCCGCTCTTACGCACCTCTCTCGTAACTCCCTCCGTTCATAGGTAATAAGCATTTCGTTTGTTATAAATTGTATCTCAGTTGGCAAATATTTCCTCATATATGTACATATTTACGTATGTGTGTTATAAACCTTAAACCGCGGCGGTTTCCACCACCATTGTATTATTGTCTTGCGCTTTTATATGGGTTCCATTTTATTTTTAATTTTTACTTTAAAACTCTAAACAATGTCTCTGACTCTGACTTGAAATGGTAATTGATGGTTGGTAGCCCCCCATATGCGGGTCTCTTACAGACATGGAAACTATTCATATATATACACAGCAGAGTCGAACTTCCATAATCCCAACCAACATCTGTATCTGTCTCACACAACAAATTCAAGTTTCTTTTCAAGATTATTTATGGAATTTAAACGAGTTTTGTTTCACATACAAATTGTATGTAATAAAAATGTGGCTTTGGGTTTTTTATTATATAGATGAATGGTACGTTTCGAAATTGATTGGGTTTTAACTTTGGAACAAACTGAATTTTGAATTTGGGTTGACAATAGAACTTTTGAATACGATTTAAAGGGTTTTGGGTTCTCCATGATTATGATCGTGTGAATGGAGTCAAAGTAACTTTAGTTATTTTATAAATAAGTGGATTTTTCCAAGATATTTTAGATGCATTTTATAGTTTCAAGGAAATTCTAAAACTTTGTCTTGGGGACTAGCTTTTTGTGGGGGTATAGTAGTATAATGAAACTGATAAAAATGTTATAGAGATGATTGAGGGATAGTAAATGATCGTGAGATACTGTATACTGTATATTCCCAAAGAAGTGGAAATACTTCCAGGATATTTCCAGTCCTTTTATACTCAGCTTTTTCATTATTGTTTTTTAAAGAAGTGGGCGGTTGGCCTAGGCGGGGTGGGTGGAAGGAAGGAGATGGGAGGGTTGTAGCTGAAAAGCACTCGTTATACAAATATGTATTGCAAATTGCTTTCGTCTTTTTGCCAGTTCCAGTTTCCAGGTGCTGTTGCTCTCTCCTCCCGCTCTCATTCTCACTCCCTCCTCTCTCTCTCTCTGGGCGGATGATTATGCTGGAGACAGGCTCATTCTTGTTCCCTCTCTCTCTGTTTGCTCGCAGAGAGATGTGCAACAGGAGAGAGGGAGATCTCGCAAGAGATCAAAACAGAATTTCAATTTGCAAACTCATGTGCCTAGGATTCTCCAACTCCTCCTCCTCCCCCCCTCCCCTGGCCACCTACCTCCCCCTCCCCCCCCTGTATTTTGGATATAATTTTTTTGCGCTCAGAAAAACTGGTTGAGAATTTTTGCATTCCATTGCTGAACTTGAATTGCATTTGGAATTTGTTCGGTGTTCTGTGTGTGTTTTTGCTTTTTGCTATTTTCTGTGTTCGGTTCTGTGTTTTGTTCCACGCATTTTCCCATTTCCGTTCGTTCACCTTGTTGGAGGAAGATGAAACCGTGAAAGGTGGGGGCCAGGAGGAAAGGTACATAAGGTTGCTGTAAAAGTGTTGAGGGGTCGGGTCGGTGGGGGAGTTATATGGAATGGAAACATCGATAGTTCGATGACTTTTTGCTCTTTGCGAGCAAGCTAGCAGCTAGCCTGACTGGCTTATCGATGACTTGTTGTGATTTATTGATCGAGATGCGTTTATCGACAGCGAATGGCGAATGGCGAAGTAAACTTAATTGCTCAACTAAATTACAGCAATTCCCCCCGTCCCTTGGCGCTCTCCCTCCCGCCTCCTCCTCCTCCACCTCCTGTCGCATTCCATAAATGAGCGAAAGAGAGCTAGCATATAAATTTATCGTCGTACTTTGTGTGTGAGTGTGTGTGTGCTTTGTCTTCTGTCCCCGTATCTCCGCCGCCCCCAACCCGCCACCCCCCTGCTTGCTTGCATAGATATAAAGTTTTATTTCGTTTCGTTTCGTTACGATTTTTGCTATTATTATTTGTTCGTGTCTCTCTCTTGTCACAGTGTATGTGTGTTCGTATATCTCGCCGTGTAACTGTGTGCGTGTGAATGTTATTTTTTAGTTTCGACTTGTTTTCTTTTGTGTAATTTTATTTTTGTATGCAAGCGAGTGTGTGTGTGTATGTGTGTGTATCAAGTTCATAACTTTTGTATGCGGCAACGACAGTAAGAATTGTTTTGTTGTTTTTGTTACTTTTTGAAATCTACACAATAAATATATGTGTTTGTATGTAGCAAGGAGTGTGTGTGTGTGTGTGTATGACTGCCATTGTGTTGTCTCGCTGTCTATGTGTGTGTGTGTTGTTTTTTATTTTTCACATTTATTTTCTAGTTTGCTCGGTCGTTGTTTTGTTAACTCTTATTTAGTTTCCTTTGCGTCTTGAGCTCTCGGAGCTCTCCGGTATCATATATATTTCTCCTCTGTTGTTGTTATTTAGCTTGTTCTTGTTTTTTTCTCTCCCCCCTCCCCCCCCCACCCCATTTTGTACACACATTTTCGTTGTTTATGCCCATTATTAATAAATAGTTTTCTTGTTCTGCTCTCATTCCCATTTCATTTCAGTTTGCCAACCGTCGTCGGTCCAAGCGAACGTTCCTGTGTTCCTCCGCATTCCCGGTTGTTCCTGCAAAATAATAACGGTGTACCGCAATACGCATATCCTCTCCCACGTGCCACTTGTTGCCGGCTTTAGTACTCTGCTCCACCCTCTCACTTTGATTGATCCACGATTGCGAGCTGTGGGTGTAGGCAAGGAGAAAGGCCAGAGGTGAGGCGGCGGCTGGCGGCAGGATAAAAGGAGGCTGAGGAGGAGAGAGGACGGCATGCAGTTGATGGCTAGCGGTTACGGTCACACCACCACTGTCATCGCTGGTTCCTGTTCCTGTTGCTCCCGTTCCAGTTATCCCCCCGTTTCCGTTCCAGTTCCCGTTCGCGCTCTGCAGGATGGAGGGCGAACAGCAGCAGCAACAGGAGGCGGCGGGCGGAAGTCCACAGTTATGTCGCATCTGTATTACCACCCACCACAACAACAACAATAACCACAACAATAGCAACAATGCCGCCGCCACCATGCAAATGATTCCCATCTTCGGCGAGGATGCGCTCTGGCAGAAGATTACCACGCTGGCCAACGTCAAGGTGAGTGCGAAAAGCTGAAAAAGAAGCAAGAAAGCAAGAGAGAGAGAGAAGAGAGGAGGCCATGGAAATGGAAAGAGTGTGTGCGATAGAGAAAGAGGTGTGAGTGGGGTCGGGGGGTGTTGGGCTTAAATTCTAACATTAAGAAGTCAAAGCAGCAGGAGAAGAGAAGCTGGAGTGGTGGCAATGGAAAGGAAGTGGGAGAGGAAAAGAGGGAGAAAGAAACTGAGAGCAAGAGAGAGAGGGAGAGCAACGAAGGTCAAGACTTGCAGTGGAAGTGTCACACAGCTACAGTGGTCACTCGGAAAGGTATGTTTAATTAAATAAATTAATTGTGATTTATTATTTTATTCTGGGTAAGAGAATATTGGTGATAGTCTTGTAACTAGGACAAATTCAATATATTTAAAGAAAACAGATAAGTTCATAATCATAATTTTATCCTTGAGAAAACTTCATTAGCTAAATAAGCTCGTTATTTTCCTAGTTGGCAAATTTGTTCATGCGATCACACATTTTTTCTGGTGAATCTCGTCGACGGTCAGTGTATATTTATTGATTTTGATATTTGGTTTCCCCCTATCCCCACCATTCCAGCCTATTGATTTCGATTTTGTTTCCAAAAAGCTCTTCTTCGAACTGTTTGCCCATTAGATGGATCCTAATTTGAATTCCATACAACAGAGATCGTAGATTTAGATGTATGATGTATGTGGGTTTGTTTTGTATATTTTATAAGCCATCAGGGTTGAGATCGCAAGAAATAATAATAATAATAAGCCAGGAAGTGAGTGTTTTTGTACATTTTTTAGGTAGCTTTTCCCTTTATAAACCTTTCAAGTAAAAGATCTTTTAGACTTGTTGCTTCTGTTTCTGTTTTCTGTTTATTTTTTCCTCATATTTTTTATGAGGTGTGTCGCCTATTTGCACCCACTGTTTGTCTGTTTGTAATCCAAGATTGTTGTGTACATCCAAACAGTTCTTCTTCGTGGAATACTGGAATACTAAAACTAAAAAAAACATGAAAGTTATTCACACCACACACACACACATGTGGAAGACACGTATTTATTATTCATATTAATTTTCATACACATTCGCCGGTGTATATATGATGATATAGATATAGATATAGATACATATACGTGTGTAATTTGGAATCAGTTTTCATTGCTTTGTCTTGTTGCGCTGCTTGCTTCCAGCTCCACTCCTCTCTTTGGCCATTTATTCTGTGTTTATTTGTTCGGCGGCTTGGCTTGGCTTCGGCTTCGGTTTTGGTTTTGGTTTTGGTATGGCTTTTGGGTTAGTTTATTTTATTCATATTGTGTATACAATTTTTTCCATTTCATTTCAACGAGCATTTCATATTTTTGTCCGTCGTCGTCGTCGTTGTCGGCAGCGACTGGAATTTCTTCTTGTCTTGTCTTATATGTTTCGTATTTCTTCATTTTATTTCATTTCTTTGGGTTTCCTTCTTTGCGTTGCTTTTTTGCCTTGGCTTTTGTAAAATAATTTACCGTTTGAATTGTTGTTTGCCTCAACCCAACCCCCCAACCTCCCCCCCTAACCACCTTCTTTAATAGAAGTGGTATATTTCCCCGGTTGTGTTTGTTTTCTTTTTTTTTATTTTTGTCGTTTTTGTATGTATAATTCATATGTTTGACTTAATTCCATACATTTTTCCTTTTTCACTTTACAACTTTATGCGGTGTCTTGACTGACTCTCTTCTTTTTGCTCTTCCGTCTCTCTAAGCTCTCTCTTTGTCCCCACTTTTGCCACTTCCCGCTTCCCACTCCCGTTGTTGTGGTTGTCGTTTTCGGCTTAGACGTTCGTTGGCCCCTCTAGTAATAGGGGGGAGGTGTAGCGAGGGGTGAGAGGTGAAGCGGGTGGGGGAGCTCAGCACGTGAATGTGAATGGGGTGGCTCTCTCAGTGTGTTTGCACTGCTTTACTCCGTTATTCGCCACGCTTCCCCCTCGCATTTTATTCGCATTTGTGTTTCGAATTCATGTGCATATTTCAATTTGATTTTCTCCTTATGTGTGGAGTGGAGTGGAGTGTGGAGTGTGCTTTTCCTCAAATCGTTTGAAATGCTGCAATTTTCTGGTTTATTTGTGCAATTTTCCCACTTGAGTAGATTATGTTGCCAATTCAAGGAATTCCTTCCATATGTTGTCTTTGGCTCTCTCTTTCTGTCTCGTTCTCTCTGTTCCTAGTCATTCCTTCATGTAACGGTATGCGAGCGTCTTAATTCGGTTAGATCTGGCAACGCCAGGCATTAGGAAACCGTTACTTTTGTGAGGTTAGGTTTAATTCTGAGTTAAAATTAAACCTAATCCTTAATTTTCTCTCCCCCCTTGCAGATCAGCAAAAATGATGCATTGCCACAGCAGGTATGCATCGATTGCGCCCAGCTGACCATTTCGGCGTGCCAGTTGAAGAAGAAATGCGAGGAGGCGGATCACTTTTACCGCCAGCAGTTGCTACCCCGGCGACAGAAGATCGAGGGCGGAGATCCCTTGGAGGTCAGCTCCGCCGCCGCTGCTGCCGTCGACCAGGCCAAGAGCAGTGGCTGCAGCAGCGGCAGTGGTAGCAGCAGTGGCAGCGGCAGCAGCTCCACCAGCAGCAGTTCCTCCTCCGACGATGACGAGGAGGAGGAGGATAATAATGATAACGGACGGGACAAGCGTTTGCCCAATGGTCATGGCATCAATGGCCATCTCAAGCACGTGGATCGTGAGGCAGAAGAGGATCGTAATCAGGATGAGCACGATAACGAGTTGGAGGCAGCTGGAGAGGAGGAAGAAGAGGATGAGGATGAGGCGGAGGGCCACCGTAATGGCGTTGAGTTGGTCGTAGCCAAACCAGACCACATGGAGGACCTAAATCAGTTAGAACATCACCAGCATCACACCGATGACGATGGCGAGATAACCGTCCATGGCGCACACTCCAAGGATCCGCCGTTCGACTTCAACTCGATCCGTTTGATGCAGGAGTACATGCAGCATCAGATGAACAAGTTCCCCAATGGCCAGGTGGGCCCGGATATGGACCTAGATCTTGACCAGCAGCAGCAGCACCCGCTACACCACCACCACCACCACCAACAGGACGACGTTGATGAAGACGACGAGGACATGTCGCTGCCGCTGATACCAGAGATTGAGCTCATTACGCCGGGCGATGAGCAACCGCCGCCGGAAGGCAATGGCCTGGGCATTAACGGCGGCGTGGTCCAGGGACTGGGCGGACCGGGCTTCCAGTGCCCGCACTGCTATCAGATCTTCGAGATGCGGCAGATCCTCAAGGCGCACATGCAGAGCGTTCATGGGGCCCCGGGGCCGGTGTACGAGTGCAGCAATTGCCGCAAGACCTATTTCTACAAGCGCTTCCTGGAGAAGCACATCCGTCGTGGCCGTTGCGTCAAGAAGCGTCGCAATCAAACGTAAGTTGAGCTTTCCCTGGTTTATATTCCTTCTAAATCTTCCATTTGCTTCGCTTCTGGTTCAGTCGTCCCATGCAGTGCTCCGATTGCCATGTTCTCTTTCCCACGGGCCACCATCTGGGCTGGCACAAGCGCACCGGATGTCCTTCGAAGGCGGCCAAGATGTGAGTTTTCTTTGTTTATCCGCTTGAAATGTGATTTATATATATATTATATATATTATTTTTTGTATAATCCTAGGCCCCTGCAGCAGCTGTTTAAGCAAAATATTGTGCAGTTTAACAATTTTCCCAAGCGTATGGCAGCGGGAGGAGGAGTAACAGGCGGAGGAGGAGCAGGTGCAGCAGCAGCAACAGCAGCAGCAGCAGCAACACGCAAACCCATAGCTCCTGAACTTCATGTGATTAATAATCGCAAGTAAGAACTATAAAAAAACCCATAGGGAGAGGTCTACCAAACACTCAATCCCTCTTTCTTTCTTAATCACAGGCTGGGCTTGGTTAACAAGCGCAAGGGACGCACTCGCATCAAGCTGGATGCCAAGAAAATAGCGCTGGCCAAGCAGCTGATATTGCGCGAGGCCACCACCACGGTGATTGCCAACGAACTGAACATTTCGCGCACCTTTGCCTGGCGCCTGCGCAAGAGTTTGGTCAATGGGGTCAGTTTGCACGAGCGCGTGGTGGATCCTTCCCAGGAGGATCAACATCAACAGCAGCAGCAGCAACAGCAGCAGCAGCAGCACCTCCAGCAGTTGCAGCAGCAGCAGCAACACCATCATCATCAACATCATCACCAGCAGCAGCAGCAGCAACTCCACAAGCAAGAGGAGCTTGAGCGTGAGCGCGAACGTGAGCATTTGAACCTGCCATATGGTCACCTGGGTCTGGGCCTCATCAAGGAGGAGCAGCAGGATAGCGAGGATGAGCAGCATCACCAACAGCAGCAGCATCACCAACAGCACCACCACCCACTTGGCTTGATGGACGAATGCGGAGCGGATGAAATTGGAGCCGAGGAGACTGCCGGCTATATGGGCGATGAGGATGCCGTTTCCGGTTTGCTGCACAATGGCTACGATCCCGATTCCGATCCCATTGAGCACGATCCCTTCGAGGGCACCACCGACAATGAGCGCCATTCCAATGGGCGGCGTCCCGGCTCAATATCGCCAGCAGTGCCAGTTCCGGTGCAAGTCCATGCGGCCACGCGACCAGAAGTGGAGGCATACAAGCGCCTGTTGGCCGAGTCCCAGCACTTTCCTCACATTGTCAATGCCCAGCAGTTGCAGTTGCAACAACAACAGCAGCAGCAGCAGCAGCGGGAGCGTGAAAGAGAGCGCGAGAGGGAACGCGAGCAGATGCAGCATCAGCAGCAAAAGGCACACAATGGAGGAATGCCCATGCTAAGACGTTATCCGAGCACCGCAATGTAAGCATTAAATTTTGTTGTTTATATTTTTTAAATGTAGTTTTAATTGTGAAATTATATTCCATGCTTGCAGGCACGCTTTGCCCGTCAACCTGTCTCTGCGTTCCATGCCGCCCCACATGAACAGCAACGAGAGGTAAGTGCGATATTTCCATATTTTAAGACTATATTAAGTTAAATTAAGTAAATTTTCGATCATTTCCCTTGATATATAGACCTTAGATCATGCTTTTATATATATGTTATACATATTTCCCCTTCCCCACAGCAATGGCAGCTCCAGCAGCAACACTGCAGCTCCTCCGCCCGCTGCTGCCACCTCCTCCTCGTCCACAACGACCACGCCAACCGGCAAGAAGCCCCGCAAACCGAACGTCTTTATCGATGACGAAAAGTATGCCATGGCCAAGTTGCTGGTGGCCCAAAATTCATCGACCATGGAGATAGCGCGTGCTCTCAATGTCTCCCAGATGACGGCCTGGAAAGTGCGCGATGCCATCCTCAAGGGAGTGCCGCTCTCCTATCGCAACAAGCGAGCTGATGGCAGGCATAGCGATGAGCAGCTGACAGCCAAGGAGCAACAGCAACAGCAGCAGCACCAGCACCATCATCACCACCAGCAACAACAGCAGCAGCAGCAACAGCAACATGAGCAGCGCCAGCAGGAGCTACAGCAGCAGCAACGCCAGCAGGAGCTGCAGCAGCAGCAGGAGTTGCAGCGCCAGCAGCTAGAGCAAATGGAGATGATCAAGCAACAGCAGCAGCGTCAGCAGCAACAGCAGCAGGAATTGCTGCTTCAGCAGCAGCAGCAACAGCAACAGATGCGTCACCACTCTCCAGCAGCTGCAGCAGTGGCAGCAGCGGCGGCAGCGGACACATCACATCACTATCAGCAGCAAGCAAAGGTGCTGCATCCGCGACGCCGCCTAAAGGCTGCCGAACGTGAGCTGCGTGACAAGGAGATCACGCGCGAAATACTGGAGCTGATCAAGGAGGACAGCAACATACAGTACTGGAAGGTATCGGCTCGCTTGGCCGAAAAAGGCATCAATATATCGCCCTCGTCCGTCTGCCAGAAGCTCAAATCGATGGGCATTCATCGTCGCTGGAAGCCGGGCGATAAGCCGCCCATGCTGGCCATAAGTCAGCTTAAGGCGGCCACAGCAGCGGCAGCGGCGGCGGCAGCAGCAGCAGCGGCTGCAAGCTTGTCCGGCGGAGGCGTACCAGGAGTCCCAGGCGGCGGAGGAGGAGGAGGAGCTGTACCCGTCGGCAGTGGCTTTGGACTGCCCTCGGATGATGGTTATGAGCCGCAGCAGTTTGACATGGGTGGGCCACACTTTCTGAGTGCCTTTACGCGTTAAATCAGCAGCAGCAGCAGCAGTCTAGATCTAGACAAGGGATTGAAGTGAGTTGAGGGTAGAGTTTGCAGCAGAAATTAAGCTGTAACCAGATGGAGATATATATATATATATATTTAGAGGGAAAGAGAAAGTAGGAGAAAATAGAGAGAGACAGGAAGATTGTAGGTTTAATTATGAAAGGATATTAATTGTTCGATCTACAGTCTCGTTTCATTCCGTTTCGATTTGATATTCTCTCATTCCATCGATTTTTTTTTTTGTTATTTGTTATTTGTTATTTGTTATTTGTTATTTGTTATTTGTTATTT
>JAEIIM010011875.1:0-15206 GCA_018874515.1 Drosophila greeni | reverse complement strand
TTCAAATTCTCTAATAATAAACATGAAGCATTTTTCTAAGCTAATCAAATATTTCAAAATTCCATCTCAACCCACAAATTCATAAAAATTCCCCTAGCATATCCCTCATTTCGACTCCTTGAAGTTGCCCCTTCTTGCATTCACCTGCATTTACCACTCATAAAATTCAATTACGTGCACTTGCCGCATAAATTCTTGAGCTGCGCATTTATTCCTATTAGGTTTCATGCATCCTGACCCCGACATCCTGCCACAGCCTTCGTTCTCCGCTGCAATTGTTGCATAAATCAAGACGGGCTTCACGCATATAAACAGTGCAAAGTGTGCGTAACGAGCGTTTCAATTTAAAAGCCCGCCTTCCACTTTTTTGGCTTCTTTCTATATGTTTTTTTTTACTTCTTTTTTAGTTTTTTGGTGGATGAGTGTGAGCACAGGCAACAAATTCAATTTTTCATTTTGAGAGCAGTCAGATTGCAGAGGGACTCGCACCTCCCTCGCTCCGCAGTGGCAGTGGCTCCATTCCGACAGTTTGAAAACACTAAAGTTGAATTACAATTGCAATTTTTTCTCCCTCGTCCTCTGGTGCGTTCCGTTTGCCTCCTTTTTTTCGGTCGACTTGGTGTTAAGAGATTTTTATGTGCCTACGTATTTGAAATGCTAAAATGATGTATGGCACCCGGGCCAGACTAGAACTCCTTCGCTTTTTTCCGGGATCTGAGTGTGTGTGTGAGGCGAAAGTGCCATAAAATGTCCATTAAGCCTTTCGAGGAAACCTGCTGAAATGCACTTTTCGCATTCTGGACTGCCAACAGGTCCCCTAAATGGAAAGGAAAAAGGAGTAACTTCAAGTTGCTTTTCAAAAGTGGCTCGCGGCCACTTAACCATTAAAAAGAAAGTGAAAGTAGACTTTGTGGGAGAAGCAAACTTTTAATATACAATTTCTAAGATCATGTGATATTTTATTTATTTTGTATGTATGAACGGGTAAATATGCAGAATTTAAAATATAATAATCCCGTAGTACAATTTTATTCATAATTCTAATTAACTACACTTATTTCATTGTAAATTAAATACTAGAGCCCTCAAATTTCTGTGCTTCCCTTCACTCCCTTTTCATGGTTTTTTTTCAGTCACGTTTTCCTTGCGGGCTAATAAAAATTTATTTATTTCGCCCTTGTAAATCACAATTATGCTGTCATCTATTAGTTATTAATACAGATGTGTTTCGGTCATTTATTATACGTATATATATGTATCCACTCAGTGGGCCCTCGAAGATTAATGATAGCAAAGTATTCCACATAATCAAGTGATTTTGGCTTCCCTTTTGTTAAGCTTTCGCGTTTTTCCCCTCGCTTTTGGACTTAAGGACCTCTTTTGTGAGTGGGCGGGTTTCAGGCAGAGCTTGAGGGGTCCTGGGGGCCCGGCGAGTGACCTCGAGCAGACACAAAAACATCTTGATTTGTCAATATTTTATTTATTGCCCATTGTGTGTAATTAGAGCAGGCACTTTATCGTTGGTCCTTGTTGTTCTCGGTTTGGAATAGGATTATTTTGTGGCCATGGGCAATATGTTGTCTGCCCTGGTTACAAATATTTTGGGTCTTAAGTTTGTGTATTTTGATTGAGATATCTGCAAGTGATTATTATATTTGTAAATACAAAAGGGGGTGGATTTCGTGTGATGTTAAGGCTAACACAATATTACACATTATTGTAAGAAAGTTGAAAAGAATTATCTATGCACTTTAGTTAACTCTAGTTACTGCAATAAAAGTTATTAAATGTAACGTTTTTCTTGTCTTGTGAGTTTCCTTACTTTGATTATGTCCCCGATGTTAATCCCTAGTAAACATTATTTCATACTAGAGTTACTTAATCAAAACTTACACCCGATTTTCTAACGACCGCCAGTTCCTGAAATTTTGATGAAGCCGCCTGCCCGGTGAATCGAAATAACTTTACACCATTTTACTTTCCGATTACCCTCCCCCAAGGACTCGACAGGAACAGTATCTGGCTACCTGCCCTTATCAAAGAGTTTTCCCATTGTAATACCATCAATTACCCCGTTCTTTCAACAACAATCATAACAAAAGGCTATCATAATCGGCTGGCGGAGGGGAAATGAATAAAACAAGAGCCAGAACACAGAACCCAATCTAGCGAATGGCTCGGGGAAGGGGCGACCTTTGACCAGACAAGCGAACAATAACCAGTCGCGTTCAGCTTGATGACCCCAATAGAAATAAAACGCATACTTTTTGCCACATTTGCCTGGACTGCAGGACTGCAGGCACTCCCCGACCCGCGGTCTGCGATGGAAAAAGTTACCCCTTTCTGACTATTGAAACTCCGACGTTGCGCTTGAAAAGGACATTCGCTGCAAGTGTCGCGCATTGCAATTTGGAGCGCTTTATCCTGGCCTGGACAATATCCTCGGTCCGGCTGTCCCGTCTGCCTGCACATAGTTGTGGGTTTTTTTATTGTTTTATTTTGGTTATCCTTTGACTATGCTGTTTTCATTTGCCTTTATTGCCTGGTTTTGTTTTTCGCCTGATTGTGTGCCGTTGTTTCGGTTATGTCTTGACTTTGCCACGATATCCTTTCCCGCCACAACGCATAAATGCCTTAAAATTTAGTACTAACATTATAGTTCCAAAGGCTGGCCGGGACTTCCCCCACCGGGAGAAGGTTACAATTCAATTTGGGACAATAACGTGACAGTGGAACAGCGAGACAATTGCATCCACCGAAGCTTCTCATTCCCAGGCGTGTGGACCACAGTCCCTGTCTCTCCTGGCCAGCAAATTGGCTGGGCTATAAATTATACGACAGCCAGTGTCGTTCATCCGGAGGGATATCCTTGAGGAGTATAACTTGATTGGTTATACTTGAGGATTGGATATACTTGAGGAGTATAACTTTATTGGTTATGGTGAGAGAGCGCCAAGGAAAGTATGTAAATTAGTATAAATTTCGATGTATAAATGTTTAACGAAGTATTTTGTCTTTTTATATAAATAAACTTCCACAAAATCTTTATAAAAAATGGTATATTAATTTTTAGACATGTTTACTTCACAAGGTAAGCAGTAGAGCCTCCTTTATACCATGGAAATAT
The DNA here is from genome assembly GCA_018874515.1 of Drosophila greeni. NCBI lineage: Eukaryota > Metazoa > Arthropoda > Insecta > Diptera > Drosophilidae > Drosophila > Drosophila greeni. The sequence goes on along the minus strand of JAEIIM010011875.1, from coordinate 12,079 downwards.
TTCTGACTGCTCCCATGTCCTCGTCTATATTTCTATATAAGGTGTGCTAATATGGCGTGTGAGTCAGGAGCACACTTGCCAGCACACACATACGCAGCCTAATTTGCCAAATCTGAATTGTCATATCAACAGATGGACCCGAGCTCCGAATGGAGCTGAGATTGCTTCCACCTGCCGCTCCACGTCCCCACGTCCTCTGAAGCGGCTCATGGCGCCTTACGTTAATTGCATTGAATTGGAGCAGGTTGGACGCCTTCGTTTCGGGACGGCCGCCCCACCAGGTCCTGCCATCGCTTCGGTGGTCTAGGACCCTTGACTGAAACTGTCTAATATGCTAATTACACTGCAGGCAACAATGCCGAGAGGAGGACCTGCCTCCCCGCACGTCCTTTGCCGGCTCCACACACGTGTGTATCTGTGACTGCAATGCGTTCGGTCGTTCATTCCGGATCGGGATTTGTGCAGATTGAGGGACATATATAGTAGTAGTACCCAGGGCCCTCTCCTGCTCGCTGCTCCGTCTGGGTCTAAGCCGCTTTAGTGAAGTGCCAGCCATAGAAGTCTGTGCACTGTAAGTAATGCCAATTGTTACAGGTAGGAGTTTATTTTAAATAACATTCAATAAAAACAATGAAAAGATTGATGATATCCTGCTAGTACTAATACCATAGATACTTTTTATAATTAGAGATACCTGAATCCGTTAGGAGCCCAACTTTCTTGCCGTGTATCTGGGTGCGCTCTGCTCTGTGCTCCGCTACCCCGACCTGCGTCTGTCTAATTAATTATACTTTTCAATTGTATCGCAAACAATGACAATGACATTTGGGGGCGCCACACCCCCCTGGCTCGCCTGCTGTGGCACTTTACCCATTTCAGTTAGCTGGCTTCGGTGCGGTTCGCTTATCTATGTGGCATACTTTTTGGCGCTTTCGCCTTTCGTCGCTGCAGTCAAAAGTTTCCTCTGTGTGTGCGAGGGTGTAAAGTTGGGGGGAAATTTGCATGCGCCGCAGATAACTGTTTGTCAGAGTCGCTTATCGCAATTTTCCTTTTTCCCCGCTGTCGCCGTCGTCGGAGACGGAAGAACGCAAGCTTTCATCAAGAGATTAGTTTGGTTTTCCTTTTTTCAGAAAGATTATGGACTTCGTAAATGAGTTCCCTGCGACCAAAACTGATTTAAAAGTCACTTGGGACTTGCCAAACTAAATGCTTAGTTAATGGTAATTATTATTATTATTATATTAATAGTTCGACCTCTAATTAGCAAATATTCTACGTATACAAATCGCTTTAAATGTGATCCATCAAACGTCATTATCCCTAATCCGCAACCCTTTGTTTGCGCCCAAAACCAATCAGAACCGTTCACAACTGATTATTTGGTTTTCATATTTATTATCCATTTAGGTGTAATAAACAAATGCTGACTGTGTGCATTTACCGCACATCTATATTAGAGATCCCGGACTGAATCAGCCATGGAGAGTCACTCCACTTCCGCTAGTGCTTTCCCAGATTTCCCTGATTTCCCTGATTTCCGTACTCTTCCCGCTCCGAACCAAATGTAACCGAATGCGGTCAATTGTTTGTTATTCGGCAAATATATGTTTATGGCCAACTGAACGATAAATGCAAATTTGATACGCGCTGCCGCAGCTGCCGTTGATGGAATAATATTTTCAATAATTTTTAAATGCACCGCCAGTCCAATAAATTAATCGAAAATGCCAAAAAGAGTTATTTTCGCGAGCACGCCCCTGACCAAATGAATGCAAATGAAATTGTGGCATCATTTGTTTCCACTACTATACATTAAAAAATATATTCTATGTTCGATGAATAATTATTTTGCTGATTATTCGCGTTGGAGCCGTTTAAGCTAATAAGCGTTTTTAATGGGATTAGTTATTGAAACGATCGAAAATTCGAATATTTCACATAAATTGAACTCTTCTTAGTTTAGGCAAACTTCTAAATCATTTTTTATTAAATAAAATATCTACTCTTTATCTATAGAATACAATCCCACCTGAGATTAGGCTTCTACAAAATACCAATAATTAAATATGTGACAAATTCGGATCTTTAAATGACCAAAGCAGAACGAATCCGTAGCTGGGCCTTAATTTATTTTATTAAAGCTGCCTCCGGCTCCCTTCTCGGTTCTTCGGACTTTAGAAGAAGCCCGAGCTGTCAAAGGCAAGGCAACAATGTGAACCATAAGCCGAACACAAATATAAATGAAATCGTGCGTAAAATGCGAACAAAGGGGGACCGTTTGTCGCTCTGTCTACAGGAAAGATATTGAAAAAAAAGACAAAAAAACAAAAGTCAATATGAGTACGAGTATGTGCATATGAATATGAAAATTGATGTATGAGAAAATTGCGAGGGACACGCAAAGCATTTTGTGTTGCCGGGCTGAGTGAGTGATTGGAGATGGGTGGAAAATTGAGGACTTTCGAATTGGGATTCTGGTTCTGATTGAAGGCAGGCACATTTGTGAGGAGCAGCAGCCAGGCAGGTCCTTCGACGGCAGAGGCAGGGAATCCTAACAAAATGAGCTTTGATTTTGGCAAAGAGGCAAAAGGGGGGACACGACAGTAAAATAAGGCAGTAATACAATTTTGACTGCCTTTCGCAACTTTCCGGGTCTTCTGCCTAGCAGGTACTTTGAGTTCCCCCCTAATTTTCCATTCGTTTCCAATACTTTTTTCTACTTTGCATAACTAATTGTTGCTGGAAGTAGCAGGAATGTCGATTCGGAGGCTTATTCGCAGGACTCCCTTATCAAATTGCATATGTTCAATTTGAACATATTACTGAATAATTTGCATACTGACTTCAGGCAAATATTATTTTTCAGTAGCTTGAATTATTTGCATTTAGCTTAAGACGTTTTCAAGCAGTGGAATATTTGTTTTGCATGTTTATTCAAAATTTATGCTTAAATAAGTGTTCGAGTTATGGTTGAAGTGGCTTATAGTTAGTAGTTGTCAAGGGGAAGGGTATATTGTATACCAAAACTGTATTTATAGTATTTATAAATTATGTGTAGCCTGAACATTAGCTCTACACCTAAAACGAAATTAATTATTGAATACTACATGTCTTTATCCCGTTGGGACACACTTCTATGCTCTCCTCTCTCTGACAAGAGTGTCTCTCAACATTTTACTTTAGTTTTAAATTCAACAATCGCATGAACAAAATCAACAACTTTAAGAAGTTGTTCTTTCGCAACTTCAACAGTTTCAGTCATTTCGGTTGGAAAAACATTCTCCTAGCCGGGCATGTCACTTGCATTTTGGTGCTACTTTCGGAGATGAAAATTTTAATTAAAATTGGCGACACCAATTTCTGGGGCAGACCCATTTTATTTTTTGTGCATACAGTTTCCTTTTACACTCTCTCCATGGCAAATTGTCACATAATTTTTCAACTGTTATTTAAAATGCATTTCCCAGTAAATGATGTGCAGCATTTTAATTAGCTCTCTTTCCCAAGCAAAACTAATTCAATTTGCACTTAGCAAGCAGGCAAAAGCAGTCGAGGGCTCTAACACGAATTTTTGCCGGTGTTTTTTTATTATTTCAATTTTATTCTTTTTTTCAAACTTGAGAGCAAGTCAAGACGGTTCCTTCCTCGCCTGGTTGAAACGACTTAACGACTTCTGCTGCCTGGCATACAAATTAGTTTGTTTTTTTTTTGTGTTTGCTGGCAAGAGAACCAGGAAGATGTTGAGCAAAGGAAATTTTGCTTGAACGTTCTTTTATTTTACTTAACTTTTTCCTTGGGTTAACCGAAAAAATTAAAACATCATCATTTGGTGCACTCAGCCAAGAAGTCAACTCCACTCCGAGTCAAGTCAAGTCAACTCGACTCAACTCGACTCATCTCGAGTTCAGTTCGGTTCGGTTGAGGTCTCTGGGCGGCGTGTCTGTTGAATTTCAATTTCGGTGGCCTGTCACCCGAAAAGGCCGTGCCGCTGGTCGGAGTTCATATGAAAAACATTACGCATACGCACGGTTGCACAATTTTAAATGGCACGCGCACAACAAGCCGCCAACAAATTTTCGCCCAGCCGCCGAGCAAAATCAAACCGAGTTAAGATTTTTCTTTATCTTTTCTGTTTGACTAACCAGCCGTGTTTTCTGAGCTGCGGATTAGTTAACTACTTGACATCCCACCCCTGGGCCAGCCTTTGAATCAAAGTTTTCCCCGGAGAGACTGGGAAGGAGACTAACTGTGTCTCATGTGGCGACGCACCTGAGAGCGTGTATAGCGCTCGTTGTTGTTCCCCGCGTGACTCGGGTTGTTCAGGTGATTCGCAAATAATCAAGAAAGTTTTCGAATTAATTTGAGCAGACCCCCGCCGTGGCGTTGTCTCAATTGACCTCAATTTATTCAGACCACGTTGGCATTGCCGGTCTGGTCTAGGAAACTCAAAATTTGTCATGGATTTGCGAGCGAATATTGTGTTAGGATTTGGTTTAAAAGAGCAGGGAAGTAGGAGATTGGTAGTATCCAATATAAAGAAGGATTTGTGGAATTCCTTTTTAAAAATTTGATTTTTGGTTTTCATATTAAATTGAAAGAATACATGTAATAGTTTTTCAACATAACTACTTTATTAATGCTATTAAATAAAGTTATTTTTTGTCCTTGTAGAAACCACTGGAAACCACCAACACCAATCCAATATGATTTCTATGACTTCACATTTGTTTTAAGTTTATTTTACTATTTTTACCCAGGCTAAAAAACGTTTAATTGGCAGCTCAACAAAATGTTTGTGAATTGCGGTTAACATTCGTGTTTCCGAATTTAGGGAATACATTTTTTTCCGAGCTTGTGTAATGCTTTGCCCTCACATAAATACACATCACACAATCATTATCCACAATCCTGCACGTTATTTTTTTATAATTTCAAATGGATTCAGATACTGCACATTGGAGATTAGCATACATGAGTATTCACTTTTTGTCTATCCCCAGGCAGGATTTTTAAATTCGCCTATCACTGCTTTCTCGTTTGTTGCCATCTGCAAATATGCCTCCTCTTTCGGTTTGCACTAAAAACTTCGATGCTTGCAAACAGGCTCTGTATCTCAATCAAAATCAATTAACGCCCCGAACGTTGAGCTAGCGATTGTAGCCATTTCATTTCCTCCCAGACACACAGATAACACCCGGCTGACCGGCTGCCCGGCTGTCATGTGTTTCCCCGGGCAACAAAGCGCCCGGCATCAAGTCCTCCAAATGAAGCCAGAAAGCGACACAAAACAAAAAGTGCCACGGCAGGATCGGCGAGGAGCCGGCAAATTGGGTACGAAAAAAATGCAGGGCAGGCGGCGGGAAAACCCTTTTGTCAACATAAATGAAATGCGCCCACAATTTCAAGTTTGGCGACGTCCCACTCCGGTCTCCCTGCCACCTCCTAAAGTGTAAAATGAATGAAAAGCGAAAAGCACAATAACAACAGCGGCTGCAAAGAGTGGTTAAAGGTTGGTTAGGGTTTTCGATGGGGTTTTCGGGGAGCCGCCGCCATACAAAAGAAATGACATTCGAGTGCAGTGCAGTGCAAAAAATGACATAAGAATGCATTAAAAGCGCGCGTCAACGTTGACTGACTACGGAGTGCGGCAAAGAGACAAGGACAGGGACAAGAACAGGGACATGGACGGGGACAGGACCAGGACGAGAGACAGGGACAAGGAGAGCGCAGCCAGAAACTCCGAGGAAATGCTTTTCCAACAATACAGCAGACGAGACGGCGTCAAGTTGACTTCCACATCACAACCTCGACTGCCGCCCAGGAGACATCCCCATTCCCCATTTCCCCATTTCCCCATTTCCCCGACACCCCGATCCCCCGATCCCGATCCCCGAAGGACGAAAACACTGCTCGCACAAAATGACAAACAGTCATACTGATTGAATAATGGTCGTAAATCGCATTGGTGACATTGCTCCAGGTGCTTTGGCGGAGGAGCATTGGAATATTCAGCGGAGTGCACAATGTTTCCGAGACGGCGAACTTGTTTTTGGCTTTCCAAAAAAAGGCTACAGCTTCAAATGAAAAGTAAAAGGAAAGTAGTATGTATAATGTGACAAAAGAGTTTATGGGTTTGAATAGAATACAAGGAAAAAATGCATTTTAGATTTGTATTATCTCCAAAATGTATCAATTCACTTAGAAAAGTCGTTGAGCATTACTTAATTTTTAATTACATTTTAGTCAGAGTTTGTTTACATAAATATATTCCATGGATATATTAAATATATTGTCTTAACTTTAAGAATTTTATGCTGGGTATCTTATGGTCGAAGTTATAGTATATTTGTTTTTGTCATTTGCTATAGGTTGGGGCAAGAGCTTTAATTTTTTGTATCCCAACTGCGATTTATAGGAAACTTGCTAGCCAGCTGGCAAATGGATTAGAGCCGTGAGATGGTTGACAGTTTTCTACCGAAAGCGCGAATGGAATCGATTGGCATTTTTGCAACGGAAACATGTTGATGTTAAATTGATTGGTGGCAATAGGATTAGACCGACACATACCGTGTCCATTACGAATCGCTGAAACCCAAAGTTGTTAGAATCTTGTAAGGCAGAACAGGACATTCAATTGGGTAAAAAACCAAATCATCAATGGGTCCTTATTTCCTTAACTCGTGTTTAAATGATTAAGCTACTGGCATCCGCAAAACACCCTTCAAATAATTTTCTAAAATTTATTCAACTGCTATTCGCGCCCATTAATATTTCTGTGTCACCCTCATTCCCCTGCCATGACATCATTGATCAATATTAATGTCCCTCTGCTTGCCCTACCCTAAAGTTTCCGTTCGCGCAATTTAATTTTAGAATTCCTAATGGTCATCAAACTATTAGCACCCTAACCCCAACTTGAGGATGCACCCTCGCCGAATTCCACCCCCTCAGGAGGGGGCCAAATTAAAATGCATTTTATGCACTCGCACATTCCACACCCCGGCATATCCTCCCCAGCCCCCTTGGCAATTTGTCTATAAATGTCTTTATATGAATAGACGTCACTTCCTGTGGCCTTCTTCCTTACCCTTAAATCAAGGCATTCCACCCCCTCAATGTCAACGAGAAGGATGCCAAATCAATAACCACAAATTTTGACATTTGTCCAACGACCCCGAGGAAACTTTTCCTCTTTTCCAGCTAAATTTGCAATTTTATGAGAAGCAGAAATCGCTTTCCCTCTCCTCCCCCAGGACGGAATTAATACATTAGACATTTAAGACCCCCAACTCGAGGCAAAACTAACCCCCAAGGAGCAAATTGCGGGGCGGAAGAGATCGAATGTTGCACATAATTCGGCCCAAAGTATTTCCAACGCGTGCCGGGAAAACTAGGGTGGAAAATAGTCGTGGAGTGTGGGGAATGGCTTAGCGCAGGGGATCAAGTAAGTTAAATCGCAACGGCGACGACAATCAATTGATTTATACAAGACTGCGGGGTGGGCGACTCTTTGATATTTATTTCGCAAATATTTGGTGCGGCCCCTGCCGCTGCAAGGAACTACTTTTCATGGCCCGGATATTGGCTTAGTGCGTCCGAACTTCCTTGACTTTATTTCCACTCCGTCCCACTTAATTGCCTCGGGCAGTTAGGTTTAAAACATTTGCTTTATTAAGTCAATTTTTATGTTTTCATCTTTTATTTCAACGTGTTGTTTACATCAGACATTTTTCCGGCTTTCCACTCCGCCTCGCCCTTTTGCTTCCTGTTTTTGTTTGGCCTTCACGATTGCTCTTTTTAGGATATAATCGAATTTTGTTTGACGTAAGCCGCTTTCTGCGGTTCAGCCAAAACGCTGGCCCATTTTATGGCTGAAAAGTCATTTCGAAAGCGGCCCGAAAAAATTCAAAAAGGATTAGTGTTTACCAAATATTTGCGGGATGCGTTCTATCCTTTACGAGCTAAGTGATAAAACAGAGAATGTGGTGGAACAGTGTTTTTGTGGATCAGAAAAATATATATATTTACTTATGTATTAATTTCCCAAAATACCAATGCAAAAGAATAGATTTTCAGTGCCATTTTAAAATTCAAAGTCTCTAATTTCTTAAGCAAAACACCTCAATATTACATTTTTGCCCCACTGTTTTTTATAATCTTCAGCTCACTCTGCCACTGCGACCTTTTGGCATTTTTTGTTGGTTATTTAAAAAATGTCTTATCACTTGCTTATCATTTATCTTTATTATGGCATAAGACCCTCGACAAACACGGCTTCATTTACTTTTCAACAAGGACACAAAAAATGTAAAAGTAAATAAAGAGAAGAAGAGCCGAAAACCTCAATGAAAGGCAACTTCCGTGTGCGTAGCCTTTTCCTTCCTGCCTTCCTGCCTTTCCATTGTCATTGAAACTTTGTGTTTTGTTTGCGGGGAAATTTGAAAAAGGCATGCCGATGAAGGACCGAGAAAAGAATCAAGCGAAACAAGTTTGTTATTTAGCTTTAGCACCTAGCGCTCCCTTTGGGTCCGGGCTGTTTGTACCGGGAATAAGGCAAGGCGGAAGCAGCGGCGTAAACGGCTTTTGGGGATAAATACCTCGAGAAGGGAAGGAGAACGCCCAGCAGTCTTGGCCCTTTATGAGCAGACACAGACTGGTTGAGAGCTCAATCTTCACTAATTGATTGCCATTAGGCGGTGGCTTTTTTGCTCGCCTCCTGCGATCGAACTCCAATCGCTCTGGTCTGAACTACATAGTTGGCCCACAAAGGGACGTGAGGGAAAAAAGCAGTCAAATAGGCAAACAAACAACGAGAGCGAGGACTCAATGGCACATAAAAAAGCGATTTTAAGGCAGTCGTCTTTGAGCTCGCTTTGACAAAAGACTGTCCCAGCCCCCGTGTCCACCTTTGTCCAGGATCCTTCGGTCCTTCGGCCTATGCAAACATATTGAACTTCCGCTTGTGTGGACTCCACGGACATTGGGTTTTACTTAAGGTTTGCTCTTCGGATTAGCACGGAGAGCAGAGGTCTCGGTCTCCATTGTTGCCACTATTTACCGAGGGCCGGCGAAATATTTATTATGCCATCAAACAAAAGGCATGCGATCCACTCAACGAGCCACTCTTTCCTCGTGAAGCACCCGCACACAAAGGATCCAGTGGCATCCTTTAAGCATAAATTTTGTCGTCCTATGGGACTATGTGCCTTGTGACAGTTGGTTTCGGCAAACCACGGACATTGCAATATCACAATGATAACATTATTCCAGGCCACTATATTTACTCCTCGTTTAATAGAGTAGTTTCGATAACTGATTTTCAAAATCAATATATATAAGAAAGAGTATTCACAGGGCACAATTCCTCAGATTTATAAAGCTCACTTCCTTGAGGCAAGGGAATTCACTTGTAGTAGATTTTCCATCTTAGCCTTGCTCGCATATCAAATGGAAATAGCCGACGGCTTCTTCAATAACTTTGGGCAAAATATTGAAGGCTGACAAATATTTAAAATATTTCTTTACTTTTATTAGAAAGGTTCTTTATGCTCCAGTTTGGTTATTAACGGGGGCCTTTGTAATCAAACTGCATGAGCAGTTGGCCATTAGGCGTAATTCAATATTCCATTCAAGATGTTGGCAAAAAAAAGGAGAGGGAATAGGGAACAATGGATGTGTCCAGTTCGAGGCACAGAGCGCACAATGGACAACATGCGAGGGTCAGACAATTACGGCTGCTCTAATATTTGCTAAAAGGTTGCGAAATTCTTTCCCCCACACTTTTTGCCGTCCTTTTTACTTTCACTTTTTTAACGTAACATGAAACGGGGTTCTTTCTTTGGTGGCCATAATGGCCACGACAGGCTTATTTTCTAGGATATTATTTTACCCTTTTACGTGTCCTAACTAGTCATCTAATGTGGAATTCCATCGAGTCTTAACTAGGATTCTTTTATGACATATTTTCTGACTGATAAGTCAATGAAGGAGTAAAATGAAGCTCATCTTAATGCAGGTAAAACTTCGTTTTAAATTTGAATAGAGGCAGTTAGTGAAATATAAATTTAAAATCATCTATGTAGATATGGAATTTGTGTTTTGGCTTAAAACAAAATCGCTATTTATGTCACAGTTCATACTGAATGCAAAAATGCCTAATCCCACTTCTCGGAACCAAAAACTAAACTAGGAATTTCTTGTTGGATATATTGATGGAACTGGATACTTTTGGCTGTGTTAAAGAGCGCGCTTTCTCCTTAACATTATCAATAATAATATAAAATTTGTATTAAAATATTTAAACCCAACTTATGTATTCTTTTTATTACTACATCGATTTGACGATGTACAGCTATATACTAATTAGGGTAAAATAATAACAGAGTAATAAATGTATTTACAAATTATTCTATCAATTTAACTTCCTATTAACCTATTATTATCCTACTTACATTTCTTACAGCACACGTTTTAAAAGGGTATTTCGAACACGGAATAAAAACGGTAATGTTCAAAATTTTAATGCAATGTTTGCATAAATTAAGCACCAAAACGAACTGTTCGAGCGCGCATAATACAAATGAATTCGATTTGTGAAACAATAAAGCTCAATGACGGCGCCGCCACTCTCGCTGATGGCCAATAATGGCGATTGGCGATGGCGATGGCGAACGCTGCTCTGATGTCAAATCAAATAACATCACGTATACGCGGGGCTGTGCAGCCGCCAGTGCAAACTACTTATTTGCCTACTACGAACGTGACAAATAATGCACCGAAATTTCCATTTCCATTGTCGCTTAACCGGGCAGACCGGAAAGAGTTGATATCCGAGAATAATGCCTCACGTATCCTTCTCCATATGCAGGCCGACTTTCGACTCGTGTCCTGATAAAGTTTCCCATCCTATAATCCCCATTAAGACAATGACAGTCTCAAAAGTTACTTCCGTAAGTGCCGAAATAGGCCCGAGTATATTTATTTTATTGTACACCAGAAACTCGCAAACTGGTGATGAGAGTTTGCCAAATTATTGTCATTAGTTTTCTGAATGGGAACAGCCACGCCCCGCTCCGCATGTGTGGAGGATGTTAGGAGGATGTTAGGAGGAGCTTGTTAGGTCAGAATGGCCCCGGGGACGAGTGAGGTCTGCTTCCTGTTTGGCATGGTATTTGCCAGTTAATTAGGCGATTCGGCTGGCGGCGTCTTGCCATCTACCGATATCTGTGTTAGTTGTGTGTTGGCCAAAGTTTTCGGGCTAATGTCAAACATAAACAACTGGTGATGGAGGTGATTTCTGTATCGACTTTTATGAGACTTTAATGGCGATGTCGGTGCTGTGTGTATGTGTAGGAAACCAAAAACCAAATAAATAAACATTGGACTTAAAATAAATAATGTAAAAGTGCCTTTGCTAATAGCAAAGATAATCAAATAATTGAATTTTTGGCTGGAAATCGTATTTAATAGGTAATTCCTACATTTTTTTTTGTAAAGTTTGCAAAGGCCACTTTATGAGACCACTAACTTTGCTAATTAACTGTCCAAGCCCACAGAAATGAAACAAAAAATCCATCGGGCTTATTAACTCAATTTCCTATCCGCGCCCTGAATCGACATCCGAAGGATGCACCGTGTCCTGTCATTTCACGGCTGTGTGAACTTGAAAGTTACTCCCAGCTGATCCCATCGTGTCACACTTTTTGCCTCTATGTCACTCGCTCACGCACAGTTTGTTTTCAATTTGCTCTTATGAAAGGAGCAAAAAGGCGTTAAAAATTGATTTGCACGCTTCTGTGGCAGGCAGGCTTCGGGCTCAGAATGTTAATCACAACGTTAATTAATTGGTAAATTGTGTTTGTAGCTTAAATTATATCACCATCGTTTCAGGGCGTAAAATAAGGCAGTGTTGTCTATAAATGTGATAATACGTAATGAAATAAAGGATTAAGCTGGGTTTTATTGCAGGGAATTTACAAGCGGTTGGTCGGTAAAGAGGGCCAAATTATTACAATTTATATTTATTTACTATGAAAGAGGCTTACCGTGCATGCGAAGGGTCTTTAAAATGTAATGTTCA
>JAEIIM010011866.1:0-29183 GCA_018874515.1 Drosophila greeni | reverse complement strand
AATTCGCGTATGAAAATGAAAAGTCCTTTAACTGGCAGCCACTCTACTTCCGCTCTTCAACTCTTTCCCTTCCTTGCTTTCGCTTTCACTAAACTTACTCTCCTAAGTCTAAAATAAAAACAAAATAATAATTAAAAACGTTAACTTAGAGGAAAACAAAATAATAGCAGGTTGTCTGTTAAAGCTGGAATCGCTGCGTAATCGTGTAAGTCGTAAGTGATACATCGCAAATAATGTCTAGAGATGAAGGAGATGAGTGCCTATATAGGTCAGCAATTGCCTCAACTGTACAAGTATGGCTCTTACGCCGCTCTCCGCCCTCAGCGCCAGCAAACGATTAAGATTATGTTTATAATTATCAGAGATATCATTTGAAATTTGTGTGATTTTCATGGTTATGTCGTCGTACTCGATAATTAATGCTTAAATAACAAAACTGACTGTTAGGAGCGATCCTCTTTCTGGCTGTGTGTGGGTTGAGTGTCCTGGAGCCCAGGATGGGGGCCACTGCCTCTCTCACCTATGTGTATGTACATACGCGAGATCATAGTCTGCGGATTTGGTTACGATTGTATGGTATGCCTTAGGGATGTGCTATGCTATATCGGAAAAGTACCGCGTCCATATCATAGGGAAAACAAGGAAATTTGAAGTTTGCAAAATGTGACGATCAAATACCGATTTATATCCGAAAATTAAATTTTATGTATCTTTCTTTCTTCCCTATATATCAGGACAGGATATAGATTTATCGCGATGTTAAAATATCATGTTATATACCGGCAATTTGCGCCAAAAGTCGTTACAGTATCGATATAGTCGATATTTTCCAATCATCCCTAGTATGTCTACGTATGCTCACGGATAATAGACATCATATATCATATTCTCATATTCTCATGTATGGTTAAAAGCGATCTCCTCTCCAACTGCTGTGTACATTAGTCTCCGCTACAAACGTTGCTTTAGAATATAGTATAATATGTGCACACGGTATATGTAAATATGTAAATGTATTGCATTTTGACATCGAATCTTGGTTATTCCTGCCTCGTTTAACGTTTAACATAGCCAATGCGGATAAGTAAGCGCGGTAATTTAGTAATTTAGTTAATTTTTAATGATATAAAAGTACAAAAAGAGGGGTCGAGAACCAACCGATCTATATACACACACGCTGGTCTGAGTCTGATCTAATCCGAACTAAGCCAAACTGAATCGGAATCCGAACTACATTGAACTACACGTCGCTTACGCGCTGCTGAGCTGCTGCCTACAAGTTAGCCTTGGTATAATCTTTGTGTGTTTGCTGAATACGGGTGTTTATGCTGCTGTGGATGCTGAGATTCCGCACTGGTCCTGGTGAGGCTGCTTACGTTCCATTGGCCTTGGGCAGCGATCGCACCAAGTACAGCTTCTCGCCCTGCTTGTTTGTGTAGATGGGCGCTCTTTGGTAATGGTCGACCAGTTGGTCCAGCGAGTGGAACTTGCGCTGTCCGATGCAGTACATGTTCTGCTCCACGTGCACCCGGAAGTGCTTGTTGCGTCCGGGTGCCTTCAACGAAACCGAATAGTCGCCCATCTGCATGGAGGAAAAAGAGTGGGTGTTAGAGGGCGTGCTACTTCCAAGTGGGACTTGCATTTTCACTCACATTAGTCTCACTATCTCTGATGAGGAAGTCGCCGTCATGGCCATGGCCATTGAGCACCGTGTCGCATTGGCTCCTGGTGATTGCTCCGTAGTACCACGACTTGCCCGCCAAGTTGGGACGTTCGATGGGCTGGCCGCAGGAGGAGGATTGTGCCGACGACTTGTTATTGCCCTCGTTGCGTCGCTCCATGGAGTCGGTACCGCCGCCGCCTCCACCAGCTCCGTTATTGCTGGCACCATTGCCATTGCCGGCGCTGCCACCGGCACTCGTGTTGCGATAGGGTGTGGCCAGGTAATCGTTCAACTCTTGGAGATAATTGCGTGGAACTAAACCGACTTGGCCCTGGTTATTGCGAGCTTTGTACCAGTCCGGATCGGAGGCGGGCCGATCCACAATCTCCAAGCGATCGCCCTTCTCGAATGACAGCTCCTGGTCATTGTTCGACGTGAAGCTGTACAGGGCCACCTGGAAAACAGCTCAGCTTAGACTGGATCCTCTCCAGAACCTCAGTAAGGGTACTCACCACAATATCGAGCACGTTCTCGGCCATGGCATAGGTGTGGATCTCGCCGTCGTTATCACAATCCTCCGTTGTGTAGTTGCTGGGGAACCAGCCCACCGAGTTGCCACTCTGTCCGCGCCACCAGCCATCGTTGGACTTCTCTAGGATGAGTATCCGCGTGCCCTTGGTCAGCGAGAGCTCGTCTGGTTGCTGGGCCTGGTAGTTGTACTTGACGACCGCAGTGCCAATGGCATCGGCGGGATCCGGGGGCAGACGCCGTGACATGGTTGGACTCTCGACTTGTCGCGACGGCGAACAGTTGGGCAAAGTCTTTGATCCCGAAGAGCCCTTTTTCACCTTCTTCTTAATGCTGCCAGAGAGAGATATCAGAGGGGGAGAGACCGAGAGATATTCCAGGTTAGTTTTGAGGAGAAATTTGAGTTCGGTAAGACTTCGGGGGAAGGGTTCTGGTGTGGGATTAGTCTAGCCCTAGTTCAAGTGTTAGTGGGGCTGGGGCTGGGGCTCGACAGACAAAGAAAGCAAAAAGAATTTGTTTTGTTTTCGAAAAAATACAAAATACGAAAATACGAAAGCCGAAAGCAAATATGAGGGAGTTCTCGGATAGAGATATGTACATCTACGGCTACTGCTACAGATACGGTTTAGGGTACAGATAGAGGACTTAATTCTGCTGAAATCAGAGCAAGAAGAACGCTTAGGTTTAGTCTTGGTTGTGAGGGGCAGAGAACTCTCTCTCAGGACGCACCTGTCGAAGAGCGAGGGCTTCTCCTTCTTCACGTAGTTGCTGGGCACGTAGCCGGACTGATTGCGGCTATTCTGGACGCGCCACCAGTGCTTCGAGTCGTCCAGCAGGAGGTAGCGCTCGTTCTTGCGCAGATCCAGCTCCTGAGCACCCTGCGCCGCATAGTCGTACTTGGCTACCACATAGCACACATCTTCCTGAGATTTGCCTGCGAACGAGAACGATTATTAGTCGGGTTGGAGTCCAGGGGAAGGGATCTGGTGGCTCACCGTGCTTCATGTTGCCCGCCATTGGTTGGGTTCCAGCGATTCCCGCGGCACTGCCACTGGAGGAGTTCCCGCTACCGCTGCCGCTTCCGCTGCCGTTGCCGCAGTCGAGCGCTGGCTGGCCGAAGGTCACACTTTTGTGCTGGGCACTGCACGTGGAGGCGGTGGACAGGGTGCGGTGGTGCAGCTGCTGCTGTTGCTGGGAGAGCGACGAGTGCCGCTGGTGGTGGGCAGGCGAGCCCGGCACTGGCACCTGCGGACGGTACTGGTAGATCTGATTCTGGTTCAGATTCTGGTGCTGCGGCAGCTGTGGCGGGTACTGATGGTGCGAGCTGCTGCTGCTGCTGCTGGCTGAGGAGTCGGGGATGTTGCGCACGAACCGCTGGGGGTGTTCCAACATTCCAGACTACCGGACTGCTCCTCCGCCGCGGGAAGATTCCTGCTCCTCCGGCTGGGACTCCGCAGTGGGCGCCCAGTTACAGCTGCTGCTCCTGGAGGCAAGGGAGGCGTGACAGGGTTCTTGAGTTGGTCTTGATCTGGTCTTGGTCTTGGACTTGGTCGTGATGTTGATGATGTAGATGTAGATGTACAAATGACGGGGTTATGTGTGGCGACTGCCCGCGGGCACTCTAAGCTTGCTGCATGTTGCTGCCTCTGGCCAGTGCATACTTGCTGGGGGCGGGCAGGCGTTTTCAGGGGCAGAGGCGGAGGCGTAGGCACGGGCGTAGGCGTGGCAAACGTAAACGATAAGCGAACGCAAACATAAAGCATAAAAAGAAGACGGAAAATAAGTTAAAACAGAGCAAATGATATGCAAATCAGGTTTGAATTTTATCGGCCAAGAAGCGTGAAAATGATTAGCTTAAAGAAGTACTCAAGTAACCAACTGAAAATATTTGTATGGGTCAGCGAGCCAGCGTTGGAGAGGATGACTGAGTGAATGCGCTGTGAGTGTGAGTGTGAGTGATGAGGGAGCTGGGAGCAGGGAGCTGGGAGCTGGGAGCTAGCCATTCCAGTTTGTGTGGCAATTAAATCCGTGCAAGTGAAAGTTGCCTCAATTGAAGCCAATTGCGGCCATCATCGGTTATTGATTCCCCCAAACGGAGAGGAGGTCACAGAACCGGGAAACCCTTGCACAAACACACGAGTGTGCTTACAAAGCGAGAGATCTTGAGCAACAATAGCCTCAGCTCTGGTCCCAAGAGATCGAGCAACTCGACCGCAATGAGTCACAAACGGGAATTTGGCGGCGGCTTTCGGAAATCGGTTTCTTGGCCGAGATTTATCGGCCGCGGCGAGTGACATAAGGCAGCTGGCAGAGATCGCCCAGAGAGAGGCTCGGGAGTTCGATGGCCAAGCTGAAGACCCCAACGAAAATCAAAGTCAATGTCGTAGCCAAGCCATAATTAAAAATCAATAAGTGTCGGACGCTCTGCTCTTCTGGGGCTTTGACTTTAAGCCACATTTGTAGGAGGTTTCACTTTTTGTTACCCCGAGGTAATGGCAAGAAGGTTATGGTTGTTATAGAGAGAAAATGAATGGAATAAAGTTTAAAAATAAGGTGAAAATGACTCAGCTAAGGCATAACTCCCACAACAATCACTCAAAGCTCAATATATCAAGATATAGGAAGTAAATACGAATTCAGATTTCGTAGGGAATTTCCCAGCTCTTCCCCGGAACTATGACTTACATCGATTCAAAAAAAATAAACCTATTGCCAAAGCATTTGGCTTAGACTTCCTGCCCGAACCATTGTCACAATAATAATTCTGATGTGATAACACGGAGTGTTCTCTTCGGGCTTGTTTGTTTTGCCATCGATTAGTCAAGGCTTTTCGCTTTCGCCGAGATAGGCGACAAGTTCCCTGCCCAAGTGGAGGAACTGGTCGCCAAGTGATTCACTCCCAGCCCCCCTCTGTTATTGTTTCTCTCCCTCCGCCGAGGAGAAAGCGGGGAGTGAAACCGTAACCGAGCCAGATAGCAGAGAAAGAACCCAAAAAAGATTGTGTCTCGGTGGCGATAAGGCGGGGGACGAGGTGGACTCCACTCTGGGTAAACATGAAACGCTTGGCTGGCTGGCTGCCAATGAACTGCACCGCCGTTGGGTTTCGGATTTGGATTTTCTTTGGCTTGGCAATTGTTTTGTTATTGTTTGCGCTTGCATAAGGCCGTTCAAACAACAGCCGAGACATTGACAACAGGCCTGCCACGCCCCCGCCTTTCTGCACTGGGGGAAATACCCCGGAAATTGGGGAATCTCTGCTCACACCATCTGTGCGATATCAACAACGCGACAACGGTTTCCCACAGTATATATCTGGTCTATATTTTCTGGGACGTTGTCACGGATATCCAGAGACACTCTGACGTCTGTTTGTTTGTGTTTTGAAAATCGATTCGCGGAGAGTGTAAACGAATTTATTGGGTTTGCGTTCGGTTATATAGATGGTGGAAACTATTTCCTTGGTTTTTTACTTTGGACAAGAGATTCTTGGGACGGCATTATCGTCAGTTTAGATAGCGTAAACTTTGGGTACTGTTTGGTGATATAATGATTTCTTTAATTGAAATAAGCCTTTTACGGCCCTTAAACTGCACTTTTAACAAGCGCTAGACTTTTGGGCATCTTATGATCTCAAGAAGAACCGGAATATTCGCATTTTGTAGATCGATCACCTTTCGGTGACCCTGAACATATAATATCTCTCCAAACAACATCTCTACGAAACAACAACGGATTATGGGCTGCACTCATACCCCACAACGATAGCATTATCATATCTTTATTAATTCAGGTAAAGCACACAACATGCATGTTACGCATTAAATGTGATCTTGAATTAAAATGATTATCTTATCGGGGCTGTCGGGACAAACATATTTTCCCGCTGTGTACTTGGTGCCATTGCCTTGACAGCATTTCGTCTTTCTTTCAGAGAAATAGCAAAATGCCAGGGGAAAATAGAGAAAAAAGAAGAGAAAGAAAGAGTTGCACGTGCGTTGGGGAACACGGACGACGGGCCCACGAGTTTATGAGGCGGAAAGTTTCTTTCTTTTCGGTATTTCCCTTTCTCGCACTCTCCGGAGAGTGGAGTGGCCCGAGATGATCGGCGGTTCCATTCGAGGGAGTAGCAGCGCTGGCTCCTCCCCCGTCACAAACAAATTGGAGGCCCCGTAAATGGGAGCATTTATAGTTCTATAACATTGAGTTACGACTTGGTTGGGGCCGACGCTGGAGAGGGAGGAGGAGAACCGAAAGTGGGCCATCTACTTGGGGCAGGGGCTTATCTGGGAGTCAGTCGCGGGAGGCAAAGGGCAGCGCTCATCCGTGGCCTGTTTACATAAGATCACTCATTCTGTGGGCTGTGGAAGCCCATTCCCGGAGTTGATTAAGAAGACGCTTCTGGCGAGAAGTGGGACTAGGTTTGGGTTTTGGTTTCTGTTCTGTTTCGGGCTTTGTTTTCCGTATTTTCGGGATTTGTTGCCGAGGGAGTCGCCGGCCGTGCCCAGAGCTGCGCTACGAGAGAGCTGCTGCGCAAAATCTCTGCGAGGTCTGCGGCGAGGTGGTGGCTTTCCTCGGCCAGGACTGGGGTGGGGTTCCTGCAGGAGGCGTGATGATGCCAGAAATGCACAGGATGATGGCACAGTTAGCACACGACCATGGTTACCCAAAAAAAGGTGACGGACTCGAGGGTTGCAGGCCAGAGCCGCCACCCACTGGGCCACTGAGAGGACTCTTTGCACCACCAGGTGCTTCGCGAGAGAGCGCAGCGAGAGCGGGCGGCACCCGAAAGAGAGCACGGCGGAGAGAGAGAGAGCGACACAAACAGGAGCTAAAAGGAGCAGCCGAATATTTTGTGTGTACCTACCGGAGACGAAGCGCTTGCGACGGCAACTCCTATCCCTGCTCCTGCTCCTCCTGCTGGCACTCCTCTGCGCTGTGTGTCCTTATCCGCGGCGAGGTATCCTCTTGCCTGCCCTAGCAGCCAGCGGCCCCAGCAGCCCTTTGACCAGACATGGCAACGGATGAATATGAATCCCCTGGAGCAGCGCCGCGCACTTCACTTCACTCTGCTTTTCTCCACTCTCCGCCACACACACTCCGCTCGGAACTCTCCGCCCAGGCTATTGCACTTTACACACACACACGCTCTTGGGCTCACTTGCAATTTTATAATTATAATACTTAGTACATAACGCACCTACAGATGTATATACACGGCGGGCTGGGGTGGTGTGCGTGTGGGTCTGCGGGTGTGAGTGTGTACATATGCTGCTGCCGCGATGGAAAATCACTCGAAACGCACGGAAAACCACGAAATACGGCTACGCGAGCATCAAACGCGACAATTTCGGTTAATTTGCCAGCTCGTTACACACTTTTTCAGCGCTGGTTTGCGGGTTTTCAATTAATTTTTAATGATTTCGCCGGAGCGCAGCCGATTCCTTTCGTTTATTTATTATTCGATTGATGCATTCGATGCGTCGATGGTCACCAGCTCGGGGGCTGCAGTCATCGAGTGGCACTCGATTTCCAATCGATAGGGGGCCTATCGCAGACGCAAACCAATGCAAAGCCAGGGCTGGTAAGCCAGCTGGGCGAACAGCTGTTCAACCCTCTGGGCAGGAAAACAATTAAAACGTTAAAAAAGCTAATCTTTAAAATGTTTTAAGTGAAGAAAAACCCTGGACATGCTTAAAAACTGGAGGGGACTCGGCCCCGTGCTTAAGAGAACCTACACCGCCAAGGCAAAGCGGAGTGTGCTGGCGCAGGACAAGACCAAGATCAAGGAGTACACGCCGAAGGTGACGGACAACCATGAGAATCGTGTCTATGTGTGGGGATTCCAGGAAACGGGAGCACTGGGCCTCCAGACCAGCGTGAAGAAGGCGCAGGAGCGCTACACGGAGATGGTGCACCACCCGACGCGGCTGCAGTTCTCCAACAACAACGAGATTACGGATGTAACCGCCGGCTACGGATTCACGGCTTATGCCGTGCGCCGAGACGACGGCGAGACGCTCTTCGGGAGCGGGCTGAACACGGACTCGCAGCTAGGCTTTCAAGTAAAGGGTAATCCCAAGGATCCTGCCAATCTGGACGTCATAATCTACCCCACGGCCATTAAACTGCCGCGCGTGCAGGGCGAAACGGACGAGGACATGCAGGTGAAGAGCATGTCGGCGGGCCGGGCTCACTTGGTGGTGCTCACGCGCAACGGCACCGTCTTTACGCTGGGCAACAACTCCTACGGGCAGTGCGGGCGGTCCATCATCGAGGAGGAGCGCTACAGCAAGAGCGCCCTCATCCACCGCATTCCCCAGGAGGACATCTGTGGCAAGGAGGACGAACTGGTGCACGTGGAGTGCGGCCAAGATCACACCATGTTCCTCACGAAGTCCGGACGCATCTACACCTGCGGCTGGGGCGCCGACGGCCAGACCGGCCAGGGAAACTACCACACCGCCGGTCAGATCACCCTCATCGCCGGGGACATTGCCAAGGAGAAGATCGTCCGGTTGAGCTGCTCCTCCGACTGCGTTCTGGCTGTCAACGAGGCGGGCGATGTCTTCGGCTGGGGCAACTCGGAGTACGGGCAGCTGGACGACTCGGAGCACGCGGAAACCCAGATCAATTTGCCGCGCGCCCTCAAGCTGACCAAGGGCATTGGCAAGATCAAGGACGTGGCGGCCGGCGGATCCTTCTGCATGGCTCTTAACGATCAGGGGCTGGTGTACACCTGGGGCTTTGGCATCCTAGGCTTCGGGCCCTTCGTGGAGCAGAGCTCGCGGCCACAGCATCTCTTGCCGCCTCTCTTCGGACGCAATGACTTCAGCAACGCCACCACGGTGGTGGCCGTCGGTTGCGGTGTCTTCCACATGGGCGCCGTCAACTCGGACGGCGATCTCTTCATGTGGGGCAAGAATCGCTTCGGACATCTCGGTCTGGGCCACAAGAAGGATCAGTTCTTCCCCTTCAAGGCGGCCATCAATGGGAAGGTGAGCAAGGTGGCGTACGGCGTGGACCACACCATAGCCCTGTGCAAGCCGTACCTTTAGGAGCCGCAAGTTATTTAGTATGTAATTAATCGTAATTTTCCGCGGAATAAAGCAAGAGCCTCGCTTAAAGATCACAAATTCGCGTTTAATACATTTTTAATTAAGTTTAAAGAACATTTAGATTAATTTGTTGCTTCCGATGATAGTTTCCTTCGGCTCCTGGTTGGGATTCTAGATTTGGATGCTGCTGGGCTTGCTCCATGTAAATAGCTTCGATCTATACTCGTTACTCGTTAGAATATGTAGTTAAAGGAGCATACTTCTATATAAAATATGTACTTGGAATGCTGCACTGTGTTCCGACATCCGATCCTCCCGCCATCCCTGCTTTCCGCTCTCTCGTATTTGTCACAAATTTCGTCGATCGCTTTTGATTGCGTTCTCTAGGTACATTTTTTGTTTACGCTTCTTTACTAGGACTCTAAGCGACTCCATCCGCTAGATGATGATGACAGATTCCAGAGCCTAGACCTCGGGACAGACAGATCTCCGCGCGTCCTCTATATGTATAAATCGATTCTAAGTAATAATTTGTTTAGGTTTAGGTTTAGGTTGTGTGTATTCTTCCATATATATGGGGTGTTGTAGCTTAAAAGATCCTCCTCCAGGAAGCCGCTCAGGCGTGCTGCTGCTGCTCGTTGGCCTCGTAGGCCTCCACCTCAGCTATGTTGGCCAGGTCGTATTCGATGACGCCCTTGCCCATGAACTGGGCGTACTTGCCGGCATCGGGCAACGGATCAGCTGACCGCTTCGAGACTACAAGAAGGGGAAGAGAAAGTTACGTTTATGCATCGGAAAATAGCGCTCGCTACATTGGAACTTCTACATTTTCCAATCATATGGGTTGACTTACTGCCCGAGACGAACTTCTCCATCTGATAGACCTTCATGTCGTAGCACTCGTTGGCAATGCGCTCGGAGATGAGCGAGAGATCGGTGATGCGGGGAGTGACGACGCGCATCTGGCGACGCACACGCTCCGTGTCGATGTTGTAGTAGCCAGTGCCCATTTTCTTCATGAGGTCCACGAAGCTGGTGGGCGGCAAGGTGGTCTCCCTGTCCAGCGGCATGATGAAGCACCTGCCGGTGGTGGTGTCGATGATGGCCGACTGGTTCTCCTTGAAGTCGTGCATGAACCTTCCACGGCGTCCGTCCTTGAAGTCGGGGACATCGACCCTGGCATAGCCATCGTCGTCGTTCTCGCCATCCAGTTCGACCTCCTCGCGGAAATAGTTGCTGTTCTCGTCCAGGGCTGAGCTGCTGTCCGGCAGGGGTCCGAACTGCGGCAACAGGGCGCGCCAGTTCAGGGCGAAGGGCTCATCGCTGCTCTGGTAGATCCTTGGCTGGTCCATGGAGTCCTCGGGGTAGGGGATCTCGCACAGGGCGTGATAGCGCATGCTGGCATGCGAGGGGGCGTACAGGCGGTACAGGGTCCAGCCGCCCAGCACGCCCATCAGCATCACCACGACGGCGATGAGGAACAGGAGGAAGGACTTCAAGCAATGATGCTGTGGCCGGTTGAAGACCATGGACTCGGCATCGGCTTCAGAGTCGCTATAGGCGACTTTGGGCTGTTCGAACAGATGTATTTTGTAAGTATCTTTAACTAGGTTTTTGTTTTGGGACTTTCCAAAAATTAAATAAACCCCTTGGATACTTATTTGTTAATTGTAAAGAACATTGACTAGGGGATTTATCCTTTTATACATTTGTTTTAATTAATACTAGATATTCGTACTAATCAAAGTCCAAGGTGAGATTCATACAGAGGCTGGTGTTGAATAGGCGGCAGATATGTGCATATAGTGGATGTCATATCGCCCAGGCCTTATCTCTTATTTTCAAACGGTATTCATTGGGAAAACTCATAAAAACAGCGATAAGTTGCGGGCACAAAGAAATCAAGTAGAGTTTTTAACCGCTGACTCAGGCAGTCATTGTTTAATAAATGTTTTTAAACTCTAGTTTTTTAAGACACTTTAATGCTGATTTCAGCATGTCAAGTTTTCCCTTTGGCTTGAGGATTTTATTATCAAGAAGGTAAATGTTATTGTGATTAAATGCCGACTCAATATAAATCGCAATTTCTGGAGTTGAATAGCCTTTTTGGGGTTTTCCTCACTTTTAATCTATAATGTATAATAATCTAAACATAAAACAGAGATTCCAGTACTAGAATCAATACCAATGAACATATATCGAGAGAAGTCCGATGATATATCGAACATAATCGATAATGTTGAATTTATCAGCAACAAAAAAGCGTATTATTTATGTTTTGAAAATATGGAAAAAAAAGCCAAGAACATATGCTTAACAAACACATTGTGTAGAAAAATAATTAATAAAACACTTGCATTATGATATTTCATACAATCTAATCTAAATAATAAGCTCTCATTAGGGTAAACAAATTTGGGTTACGCCTAATGGAACCCGACCGCTTTGTCCACGATTATATTAACCCATTAACGTTACTCATTGCGGTACAGTGGTGCCTAGACATATCAGAACAGGCAGTTGAAATAGCAAACTATATCTGTATCTGTAACGATACGACTGACAGATAAGAAGATATTTGTGGAGAATGCGAAATGTCTGGAGTTTTGCTGATAAGGCACGACTTTCTTCGGACTACTCTTTGCACCTGCTGGTCATGTCTCGCTGGGAGAGTGTGCAATCGAGGTCACTGTGCGCGCCCAAAGAGCAAGTGCCAGTCAGCGACAACAAAGAGCTGAAACTGGAGCTCGGAAAGCCCAACTGGGTTGCTGCTCCATCCCAGCCAGCTGTCAGGGCCACTCGGACTGCACATGCAACACAGCAACAGGAAGGACCAGCAGGGCCTCCACTCTGACCTCGGGGAGCCAGTCCTTGAAGGGGGGCATGGGTAGGAGGAGAGGCCAGCAGAGGAGTAGCTGAGGAGCAGCGTCAGAGAAAAACGGTGCAAGGACAGCGGGAATTCCAAGCGAGCGAAAAATCGATAGCCTGCAGGCAGCCGAGGCTGCTGAGGCTGGAGATTCCCCGATTACGCTTCGGACTCGTACTCGGATTCGGATTCGGACTCGGATTCGGAATTCGGAGCGCAGGAATGCGACCTCCCGCAGCGCCACCCACTTGCGAAACTTGTGGCTCGCGGGCCGAAGGACAGGACCGAGGCAGGCGAAGGGGGCAAGGACAAACTCCCACCCAACGATTGCGCAAAAAGGGGGCGAGAGGAGGAAAACTCACTGCGATTAACGAGCCATGGTGCAGCAGTGCCTCGTCGTTGAGGTTCATAGGTAGTGGCACCTTCTCCTGGTCCTTGATCTCTCCCCGCAACTTGCCCAGAATTGTCATGGCTGCTCCTCTGTTTAGCTTCCGTTGGAGTAATCCGACTGTGTTTGTTTTTACTGAAAATTTGGTGCGCAATTGATGTTTGTACTCGGTGACAAACGGGGCCTATCGATGAGCCCCAAAGTTATCGATGGCCCGATGCATTTGATGGCCATTAATACTGAAAAGTATTCGATAGCCAACAAATTCAAAAAATATTTAGGTATAGAAAAATGGGAACAATTTCAATTTCCTGGCTAAGAACATATCCTTATCAAGTTCGTTACGTACACAAAGGATAAACACAAAATTTTCATTGAGTTGTTGGTTTTTAATTAAAACTAAAAAAAGCTTGCTGGCGTCACAAATGATAATTTTTTCATTCAAGAGTATTAATTGACACGAAGGTTCAAAGTTAAATATAAAATTACGCTTTTATTTCGCTGATAACAAAACGGCAGTTAGTTTAAGTTATTCCAAAGCTTCGACCCTTCAAGACGCTCAAACTTGAATGCTTAGCGATCTTCAGACCTGCAGCAGCTGGAATCGAAGAGAAGATCCCGCCGTCTCCGCGGAAGATTTATTTCTGAACTCTCTCCCTCTGTGGGGGCTACATTTTGAACTCTAATCCTAGGCTCTACTTATGACTATGCTGGTTGGAGAGGAAGGCAAGGTGGCCCTTTGGACACTTGTTGGCGTAGTGACCCTTGTGCCCGCACTTGTAGCAGGTGATCTCCTCCAGCGGCGTCGGTACCTTGACGTAGCCTGGCGGGCCGTGCTGGTTGTGGTGGCTGGAGGAGCCGTCCTCGTTGCCCTCGGAGTGGCCTGAGTGGCCCCCGTGTCCAGAGTGGCCAGAGTGCCCAGAGTGTCCAGAGTGCCCCGAGTGTCCAGAGTGTCCAGAGTGTCCCCCGTGCCCAGAGTGTCCGCCTGAGTGCCCAGAGTGACCGCCAGAGTGCCCCGAGTGGTCCATGGCATTGATGTTGTTGCGGTGCTCCACGCTGCCCACATACTGCTTACACGAGTTCGCCTTGTGTCCCAGCTCACCGCAGTAGTGGCACGTCGGCAGCTTCTTGTGGAGCTGATCCTTACTCAGCTCCGCCAGAGGTGGAAGCTCGAAGCGGGGATGCATGTGCTTGCAGGCGGGACCCTCCGGACAGAAGCCGGCGAGGTAGTTCATGCAGAGCACCCGGCGCAGGTGCTGGTGCCGGCAGTGGGGCCCGTGGCGACAGAAGCCGCGCTTGTACCAGGGGCAGTCCTTCACCTTGCTCTGCGGATCGATGTGGAGGAAGGGGCACTCCTTGTTGTGGCAGGCATTGAAGCGCGAGTAGAAGTAGCACTCCGGCATCTTGGTCATGTCGTACTCGTGCAGGAACTCGCACTGGTCGCCCTTCTTGCAGAGGCCGCGCAGCCAGTGCTTGCACACGATGGTCCGGTCGCCGCGGATGTGCCGGAAGGGGCAGGCGCTGCCCTTGTCGCACTCCTGGCCGCTGCGCGTGATGAAGTTGCACACCGCGGCAATGGACTTGTCCATGCCATAGAAGGGCAGCGGGATGGCGCCCACCTGCTCGATCAGGTCTCGCTCCGCCTTGAACTGCAGGCCGTTCACGTTGGCCAGTAGGATGTCCATCTCTGGCGGATTCAAAGGATGATGATTTGTCGGTATAAACAATGGTAATATTTCCTTTTTTTGCGCGTGTTTTGTTTTTGTTTAGCGCTGCTAGAGATGGCACTTAGCCGGCGATAAGCCCACCGATATCGATAGGTGTTACTGCTGCAGTGTTGCCAAAGAAGTTTTTTTTTAGCTATTTAGCCATTTTTAAATCGGATTAAATCCGTTATTATATTATATTGTATTACAGCGTGCTGCTCCAAATAATACATAGTCTTTCTTCATACATAGTTCTTGTTACTTTTTGAATTACAATTTGTTTGTACATCAACAGCATTAAAATTGTATATTTCAGTTTTCTTTCTCATAGCAGAGTAAAATAAACCCATATTTAGCTATTAATCGATAGCTATGCCATCTCTGATGGCGGTTACTTTCCGCCGGGCAAACCCACCCCCGCGCCAGGTGTCGATAGCCAGCTGGTGGTATCGATCACTCCTTGTTTACAACTTCCCTCGCAATGTTTACAACGTAAGCAGTCCGCGGATATTAGCTAATTAGGAGAGAGCAACTGGATGAAATGAGGATCGCGGCCCGCTGACTGAACCAACCCAACCTCCAGACCCACTCTCGCACCCAAATGTTGCCTACGTACGAGCGCCTCAGCGACCCGAAGAGCGTCTTCTTCCGGCTGCCCTTCGCCCGGCTGGCGTTAACCGCTCTGAGCCTGCCCCTGGGCGGCTTCCTCTTCTGCGTGGCCTGGTCGCTGGCCTTTGACTTTGTGCGGAGCACCTACACCCACTGCGATGTGGCCAACTATCTGCCCTCCGTGTCGGCGGCCATTGGAAACTATGAGCCCCAGCGAACGGTCTGGCGGCTGGCCATCTTCCTGCACCTGCCGCTCCGGCTGGCGGTGGCCAAGATGTACCTGGAGCACTATCGCGAGCACATCAGACGCAGCCGGCGTTTGCTGGGCGTCCTGGCCTGCTGTCTGAACGTGGTGGAGGACCTTGCCCTGTTTTGCCTTTCCTTCTGGACGTCGGCGGATCACTATGAGACGCACCGGAACGCTTTTGTGGTGTTCATCGCCTGCTCCGAGTGCTACATGCTCGTCTCGTATCTGCTGAATAGGAATGCCCGGAAGGCAGTGCTCTTGCCGCACGAGGAGAAGTCGCTGAGGTACAAGCGGAACCTCTTCCTGATCAATGTGGTGGCCTTTGCACTGGCGGGATATTGCTTCGTCAGGCACAATTCCCACTGCGAGGCGGGAGGTGAGTGACTGTCGTTAGACGATACGATGTGGTGAAAATTAAATGGATGACATGAAGAGTCCAGCAATCGGAGCTCAGGAAAGGTCTTTCGTAACTGGATCCCTAATCTACTTCTGGTGGAAATCAAGATGAATCTGTGGTCCATTTTGCTCAATCCCCCAGTCGATAGTCCCCAAAAATTGAGAATACATTACAAAATTTAATTGCTACGGATTCGTGCCCTTGAATCCCTTAATATTTGACTTAAAAAGACGAGTTAATCTTTACAAACTAATGACCCTTCTCCTTTATTTATCTCTACACCCACGCAGTCTACACCTTCTTCGCCTTGTTCGAGTACGTGGTGGTGCTGACCAACATGGGCTTCCACATGACCTCCTACTGGGACTTCCACGCCCTCAACGTTGTGTGCGACGCCAAGCATGGCCTCTACCTGTCACAGTTCTAACAGATCTTGTCCCAGCCCAGCTAACATCCAGCCAGTCGCCCCGAGCTGCGACCCATCATCGAGTATTCTGTACATACGCGGTATTAGCTTAAGCTCAAAGTTTACTTAATTTTTCCAAAGGATTCCGTTGCCGAAAACGATGCAGTATGGCAGGACACGCTTTTAGTTAAGGCTCTATATCTATTCTCCGATTGGTTCTATTCTCGCGATTCGGTGGTTTCTTCTCATCGATTATTTGTAAGCTAGGAAAGTTAGCTAAATTCAGTATGGAGTAATATGCATTATTTATACACCACTTTAGTTAGGCGGAATGTTAAATTTTATACAAAACGCGTTTCGAAATTCGTTCTATGATATTCTAAGCAGAAAGATTGTATTTATTTGAGCTTTGGCAACGCAGTGGCAATTACCGAACTTTAAAAAAGGCTTTCATTGAAATAAATTGCTTCTTAAGCGTAAAGGTTGGTACTGTGATGAGAGATAAATTGGCTTTCAGAAAGTTCCGAGCGAAATTGCTATATATTTCGAATGGGAACCAGTGTGATCAAATAGTTTAAGGAAAACTCGTAAAAGGGGGTCATACTGACGCTTATGCACAGTTGTTTTATGTAAACAAACTTAATTTAAAAAAATTCAAATGAATGCGAGCGGATTAGATATGGGAATAGTGCTAGACCCTAGACAATTTTCCTTCAATTTTCCCTCCATATCTGGCTTTCAAAATAATTAAATTCATTTATTTCGATGCGAAATCCCAGCTGTTTTGTTTCTTGATCCGGCAACGCTTTTACCCCTTCCGATCGCAATATTTATGTTATCAGTGAAACACAGTTATCACCGCGAAGGAGAGCTTACAGAAATATGCTCTTCTTTTCGCTTCGTTTTGTTTTATATTGAGTTTGGCCGCTTTAAGAAAATTGATCTCATCACAGTACCGACCTTAAAACCAAAAAGAATGTCAAATTCAATACCTTGGGAGCACGCCAATCGAATTAAAAATAATCATAAGGTAACACCCCAAATGTGTGATTCCCCGAACATAAAAAGTGTTTTCTTTTAGACCCAAAACATGACAGTCTGTTTTTTCCACAGAACACTGCACGGAACTTAACGCTCATCTTCGCAAAAAAAGAAATCTAAAAGAAATCCGCACTTGTCATGGACGTCCGCGTAGTGTGTCTTCTAGTCTTGTTATTTCTGTGTGGGAAATTGATAAGTTCCCATGGCCAGGAGCCACAACCGCATCCAAACGAGGGACTAGCGAGCCTCTTCACCGACGACTGCCTTTGGTGGAAGGAGTTGGACTTGGACGCCGAACTTTGCGTCAGACTGTGTGAAGATAGTGATCGCCACGATAAGACATTTTGCCGGGCACTGGAAAACTGCTGCTGTGAACCAACAGGGGGGCAGCAACTCGTTGGCCGCAAGAATGAAAACAGCTCCGAAGAAATCAAATACGGCTGGCAGGAGCAGGAGCCTAGACGAGGCATGCGCTCCCGGCTGGTGGCTCTCTTTGACCGGTTGCTCAATACCATTTTTTCTGGACTATTCTCCATCATCAGCTCTCCCTTAAGGTTCCTGTGGTACTTGCTTTCCCAGCTGGTGGCTCTCTTTGTCTGGTTGCCCAAGGCAATTTTTTCAGTACTATTCTCCATCATCAGCTTTCCCTTCAGGTTCCTGTGGTACTTGCTCTCCCGGCTGGTGGCTCTCTTTGTCTGGTCGCTCAAGACCATTTTTTCTGTACTATTCGCCATCATCAGCTTTCCCTTCAGGTTGCTGGCCTGGCTCTTCTGGCTACTCAAAGTGCTGGCGTATGCCCTGATGTTATATCTGGGAAGCATTGCGGGATTGCAATTGTTCTGGTACCTGCTTCCTGCTAGTGTGAAAGACATCAAATAATCGATCAATCCAATTTGGGCCTTGGCGAGTTCATTTCACTCGGCTTACTTCGACATCTGCTACGAGCGGCGTCTGGGCTTCCGACTGTGCGCGCTCTGAGCCAACGTCAGACTTCTTTATCACATTTGTATTGAACAAACTCTCTTAAAAAATATTAAACGAACAAAATACTTATGGCAGCCTTAGGTACTACGTCTCGTAGATGCGCACCAGATCCTCCAGGGTAATCGGGTAGCGTGTGACCGGACAGTGGCCGTGCTCCTTCATGTAGCTAACGATGCACTTCCAGCAGAAGACGTAGCCGGAAACGGAACAGGCCGTTGGCGTTTGCAGGGGCAGCAGGCAGATGGGACACTCGCCACGCTTGGGCATCGTTTCCTTGACTTCCTCGGGCAGATCGAGATCCCGCTGGTGCTGCGGCATCGGCTCGGGGTTGAGTAGGGTTCCGCCCACCTTTCGACGCTGGTCGTTGGAGTACCACCACTGCACGAACTGCAGGAAGAAGGCCAGCACCTCGAGCAGCTTCAGCACGAGGTAGGTCCACTGATTTTCCTGCGGCGGCTCACTCGGATAGCGGAGCGTCAGACGGAGGGCGCGGAAGATGGGCGAGTGACTGGAGGCGTACTTAATGAGGTACAGGAATGTGTGCACCGCCTTGGCGGCATGGAAGGCATGAAAGGCACTGAGCAGCCGCTGTTCCCACGCGCTCGAGTCCTCGTGTCGGGTGCTCCGGTTCCGCAGCTTGCGCTCTACGTAGGGCAGAAGGGTCAGCAGGGTGGCGGATGCGAACTGCTGGCGGCGGGTCAGCAGTTCTCCGGTGGCCGTGGCCGTGCGCTGCAGCCCGTAGAAGCTCTCGCCGAAGGAGGAGGCCCGGTTGCGCAGGTACAGATACTGCAACAGCCAGGTGAGCAGCGGCGAGAGCTCCTCCTGGACCCTGAGACTGCCCCAGAGTTTAAAGTCCAGCCGCAGGCCAAAGTAATCGAAGACCTTGCTCAGCGCAGGATAAATCAGATTGTCCAATGTCTCCGCCGCCGAAATCTCGAAGATGGAGGGCACATTCTGCAGGTTTTGGCGCACGTTGGCGGCTTCTGCCATGATATTGTGCGGTTCTTATGATTTTAATTCATTAATTAAAGTAAAATTCAACAGTTGACTGTGCAGTATTGTTAAGCGTCGAAGGTGATTTGCTATTGGGTCAATCGGTTATCGAATATCGAATATGACTTGGAAATCGCAGGAAAGAACTTATATTATCCTTATCCCTTGAACGATCTTATTTGTTTAAGTACTTTTTTTAAAATAAATTTTATATTTTTATTTCGATTTGTCTTGCCTTTGAAGGGACATACTCAAATTGTGCAGCACTTTGATGCCACTATGCAAGTTACCCAACACTGGTGGTCGGTAAATCTTGCGAATTTTTTTGTTTATTTTCTTTTGCCGCCGCCTGCAATGTTTTTTCGCTGAAAAACTGCCAAGGAGAACCGATGAGACGATGAAAAACTTGGGTGCCGGCAATCCGGACGAGCTGAACAAGTCATCGCACAGCAAAGTCAGCAAGAAGTCCACTAAGTCGCGCTCCAGGACCGCAAAATTGGAGTTGGGCAGCAGCAAGAGTTCTTCCTCGGCATCTCTGGCCTCCGCCGCTCCCTCCGTAACCGGCTCTGCGCTGGGTCTGGGCTCTGGGGTGGGTGTGGCTGTGGGCAGTCTGCCGGCCACGCCCACGCATCTAAATATGGTAACAACGCCCACGACACCCACTTCGAGCCTGGTGAACTACAATCTGTTCGATGCCTCGTTCGCGGTGGCAGGCGGCGGGCACGGAGCAGCGGGCATAGCGGCCGGCGAGGCCTCCGGAAACGCCAGTCGAATGGTGAGAGCGGGGGAGGGCACGATTTTGTGGATCCTCTTTACGAATCCAATGCTTCTTGCAGGGCCATCATAAGAGCTACGCGGGCTTCGATCCGCGCAGCATCAAGATCTTCTGGGAGCAGCACGACCAGACGGACGTGGAACTGTCGCAGGATGTGTGCGCGCGCCTGGCGGAGGATGCCTCCTACAAAGTCTGGGAACTGATCAACGTAAGCCGCTGATCCCCAAGTCGTTGTACCGCTTCCCAATTCCTTGTTTTCCCGGCAGAATGTGAAGATCTACTCGCGGCACTCTGGCGGCGTGGTCACCTACGACCTGGTGAACGAGGTGCTCAAGGATGCCAACGTCCCGCCTATGCTGGGCGCCATGGACAGTGAGTGGGACCGCATCGACTACGACGGCAGCTACTACTTCCATTCGGACAAGATTTTCGAGCTGCGCGAGGAGTTCCAAAAGGACATCAGCCTAGCCATGGCCGACGATGTTGACTTCCATAGCATCCGGCCCGTGGAGGACAGGCACGTGGAGCAGCTGAAGCTGTGCGTCCAGAACCTGGTGACAGCCGCCCTCTTTGCGGACAGCAAGTCTCAGAACGAGGCCATTGCCCACGCTTTTCAGACGCCCCTCATGGGCTCCGTCTACCGCGTCCTGGTCAGCAAAATGGTGCAGCTGCTGGCCTTCAAGCAGCAGGATGCACTTAGTAGGCGCTGCTGGCGGCTGCTGCGTGCCTGCAACTACAATGCGCACGCCAACCAAAGTGCCTGCAGGCCGGAGTACTTCAACCTGGCGGAGGTGCTCGTCAGCCAGCTGATGGCTCCCTACGAGACCATCAAGGCACCGCCCTTGTCTTCGCAAGAGGTTCCTGCTGACCCTTCTGATCCTGGCCAGGCGCCGGTCAAGATGGAGCTGGAGGAGCAGCTCAAGTTGGAGCCAGACCAGGAGCAACTGGAGTTCCCTGCCGAGCACAGTCAGGAGGAGCACACCATATACAGTCTGCAAACGGAGGATGAGGGTGTCACCCCCGAGCCGGAGGAGCCCCAACAGCTATCCAGCTACTTTGCCAGTCCCGTGAGCAACGCCCTGGTGGATGAGCTCTGCGAAACCATTGGCCAGCTGGCCTCCCAGAGTGGCTACCTGCAGGCTGAGTGCTTGTTCCTGATCATGCGTCGCCTCGCCCGGTTCTTCGAGGGTCGTGATGTCTGCAGTGAAAGAGGTGTGTGTCCGTAGCCGATCCTCCACAGGAGTTCAGAGTTTTAGGTTCAGAGTTTGCTCTTTCAGACTTCAAGTACATCAGCAGAGCAGTAAGAGGACTCATTGCCCTGGGCGAGTACGCCTTCCGGGAGTTCATACCCTACATCTACAAGCTGCGCGTCGAGGAGATCCCGGAGAGCCTGTGGCAGGACTTGGCGCCTGCTGCCATTTTCCTGGGCGGACGGGATGACATCTACCTGTACGAGTGGCTGGAGCACGGATGCGGAGCTGCAGCCCTCCAGCCCTTTCTGGTGCATTATGCGCGTAGGTTCCAGGAGGTAATGTGACGAGGAGCCCGTTCCTTATCTCTGTCTATTTTTCAGGAGCCTACGAGCGGATGGTGACTCGGCGTTACGTGGGCGCCAAGGTGCCCGCTTACAGAATAGAGTCCGTGCCTGGTGTGCGTCGCCTCGAATGGAGCACCTTGGCCGCCGCCATGTGCCACGGCGATGATCCCAGCAAGGCCCTCAAACCAAAGCCCACGCTCCGCGAGGCCTTCCCCGAGCTCCAGCCGCCAAATCTCCAGCTCAACTGCGCTGGAAGCATTCGTTTTAAGTTCGCCGGCTGTCGGCCGATGCTGCTCAAGCCCAAAGCCAAGGTTCTGGGTGTTTCCCTGGACTCGCCCACGTCCGCGGCAAATGGTGGCGGTGCTGCGGTGGTAGGCGGCAGTTCCTCCGATATTCTCATTGCCAAGCGAAAGCTTTTCAAGCCACTGACAAACGTGAGAAGATGGCCGCCAACCAGTGGCTTTCACTATCTAAGGATCTGATGCATGAAGACTATTAGTAGGCCTTCTCTGGATTAAAAGAGGGAGCCGGAGGGGATCTCAGTAAAAACAAAAATCTAGACTTTAACTGGATGCTTTTGGTGTCTCATTACGGAGAGAGGGATAAATACACTCCCTGGTATTTCCAGGTGCTAGTATTTTAAAGAAAACAAATTATTATTGACTTTCAAAACAAACAAACGGCTAAAAGGCCTCTTCCTGGGCTTGCTGTGGAACCGGCACACCCGCCGCCTTCATCTCGGCCATTATCCGCTTGTTGATGATGTTCCTGATGTTGGCATTCACATCCGGCAACAAGCCCCCTGTGCGCGCCGCGTGCTCTATCCGCTGGACGACGTCGATCTCGCGCCGCGACGAGATCAAGTTGGTGACCAGCGCCCTATCCGCACTACCGACGCGCCCGATACGCCCACAGCGATGGATATAGTCGGACACGTGTAGGGGAAAGTCAAAGTTGATGACATGTCGGGCGCGGGTGGTGTCCAGGCCACGACTGCCCACGTCCGTGGTGGAGAGAACGTCGCAACTGCCGTTCTGGAACTGCTCAAAGCGGCCCAGTCGGATCTTCATCAGCATGTCGCCGTTCAGGTTGAGGCAGTTGACGCCGCTGTTGTTGAGGAAGATGGAGACGTAGTCGCTGGTGGCAGACTTGTTGCTGAACAGGATCAGCGGTCGTCGCTTGGCCAGGTCCTGCTTGACGAGCGCGAGCAAAGTGGCAGGCCGGTCCGCCTTGGACAGGCGCAGGAACTTCTGGGTCACGTGCGGCATCAGGCGGTGCAGGTGCGGACTCACCACCTCCCGGATGGTGTCCACATCGACGACCTTGTGCAAAATCTCTCTGGTGTTTGTGGGCATCGTGGCAGAGGCCAGGATGAGCTGTGTGCCGGCATCCGGCTTGTGAACCAAGTGAAACTGTTGAGGGGAAAGAGGAGGTAACGCTGGCCCGCTCCTTGCAAAGTTCCTAGTACTCACGGGAAACCGCCTGAGGAAGTAGGTGAGTTTGTCCGTAAAGGTGTCGTCCAGCAGAGTGTCCGCTTCGTCGAGGACCAGGTGGCGCACTTGCTCCATCCGGTAGATGCCGGTGGTCACCAGCTTGCTAAGGGCACCCAGGGTGGCCACCAGAACGTCCACCTCCTCGAACTGCGGGCTCATCATCAGCTGCTTGGTGTTGCCGCCCAGGAGGGACCTCACCTTGAGATCCGTGCCCTGGGTGAGCTTCTCCGCGACCGCGGCTATCTGTGTGGCCAACTCTCGGCCCGGTGTCAGGATCAGAGCTCGGGGCGTGTTGAGCCTGCGCTCGGGCGCCTCTCTCTGGAGCAGCCTGTCCAGAATGGGCAGCAGGTAGGTCAGGGTCTTGCCGCATCCCGTCTCGGCAGCGATCAGACAGTGGGCGCCCTCGTGGACGATGGGTAGACCCTGCACCTGGATGCCGGTCAGCTGTCGGACACCCAGTTCCCCGCGCAGGTTCTCCAGCAGCTGCGGATGCAGCTTTATCGCTGAGGTCTCCAGGAACGCCTCAACGCTCTGCATCTCCCGCTGCAGTTCCTCCGCCCCGACGCTGGCGTTCAGGATGAAGTAGTCGCCCTTGGACTTGTGGTGCAGCCAGCCGCTGGAGGCCAGTGCCAGGCTCCCAAACTTAGCATCTGGCCGCTCGTGTTGGGTTAAATTGAACTGCGTTCTCCGGCACGAGACCAGCGGGTTCTCCGGCTGCTTCTTTCTGCTCTTCTCACGCGCCTTCGGTGGCTGAGGCTTCGTCCTGGTCGCCGCCGCGGTGGCATAGGATGTGACTTGTCTGGAGGTTTGCACCCGCAGCACCAGGGATAGGTTCAGCATTCTTAAGAATCCAGATTATCCAATGTTTTTAATTCACTTGCCGGCGAGTTAGAGGTGGCAGTACAACGATACCACGCGGTTAGGCTTTCGATATTATTATATTTTGATCATCAATAGTTGTTCCATCTCTAGAAGGACATATCGAACAGTGCTGCCCATGTGGCGCTAAATTTGAATTCCACATGTATAATTCTACCACATATCCATATATACGTTAATTTCTTATTAGGAAATAATTAAGTATACTGACTATGCTTGGAATAAAGCCTAACAGCAGAGAACTTAAATAATTTTCAGGACTAACATTAATTTTATCATTTTCTGCTCTAAAATTAATTTTCCAAACCAAAATTTGCTCCCAACTTGAACTAGTTGACAATATTTCAGGACAATAATGATGTGCTAGGTTCGTTTAAACTAAATTACTCAAGTTTTCCCATATACAGTCGCCTCTCAATGGGAAGAGCTCGACATTTTCAGTTCCAGCGAAAGTTGTTCCGAGGAAACTCTTCGCTGACAAAACTTGCCACAGCGAAGGAGAAGGAGAATTTCTTTTATCTCGAGAGCTCCACCGTGGCTTCAAAGAGTTTTTAATTTCTGCAACGTTTTGAGCAAACTGTTGTTGGCAAGGGGACAGGACGGGACGACGACGCACAGTTTTTAATATGTTTTAAGTAATTTGTGCACATTTGTGCGAATTTTTATCGCGGTCACAAAAGTTCGTCCTTTGTGCTTCGACCTGACATTGCAGCTTCCGCTCCGCAGAATCTTCCCTCTTGTTGGCGCGGTTGTAATGATGACTTTATGACTTTATTTACGTGCAATAAAGAAGCCATTCCATCGGGCCACTACTTCCGAATATAAATGCGATGCAGGTTAATTTATTCGCTCCGGCTCCGGGCTCCGAGCTCCTGCTCTCCTTCATTTCCATTATTTCAGGGGGAACTTGAGCTCGTCTGAATTCAAAATGCGCCTGGGACTCGGCCTCCAAATATGCTAAATCCCGGGAATACTCCTACTGAGCGGCTGCTGTCCTCTCCAGAAACCGGGGGCGTGTCGCACTCGGCGCCGTGTTAACACACACATGTGCCTCTGCCTCTGCCCAGTGCCCGACGCATGTCTTGCCCCAAAAACTGTGCCCGGAATTTGCATTTGCATTTCAATGATTAAAGTGTTAAAACGCCGGCCGACAGCCGACACATGCGGCGTGTATCCGTCCAGGGATCCACCCCCTCCACCCCCATTTTACTATATAGTTCCTAATGGCTTTATAAAGCGAACACCTCAAGCAAAATGCGATTTTAATATTCTCTCATGTATTCCGCCGCCTGGGCACAGGGTGTGAAAAACTTGTAGAATGTTGACTTTCCCTCTGCAGGATATTTGCATATTCTTAAGCTCTGAAAGGAAATTTATTCCAGTTTAAATAACTACATTTTTGCCAAGGAATGTCTAGTTTTATCACGGGAAAATAGTCAAGGACATCAGAAATTTAGTTGCGAAATCCAAATTAAATTGAAAATAAATAACGTCAAGTCTTTTGCCGATTACCCTAGCCTAATATTATTAAATTAAATATTAATAGCCACGTCTAAAACTTTTCCCTGGCCAGAGTGCGTGACTCCTCGAGTCCTCTTCAAGCCACAGCGACAGGTGGAGAGTTGTCCGTATTTGCGATTTTATGGTGGAATTCCAAAGTAATTCCAAAGAGTCGCGTGTCCGCCCGCAGCTAATTAGATAAATCTCTCTTCCGCTCTAATTGCTGCTCCATTCCGGCCGATAAGCAAGGCCATAAAAAAGGCCTAACAAAGGACACTTGGGCGGTGTCCCAGTCCCTGTTTAATTGAAATCCTCGTGTAAATTGGTTGCTGATGCGTTTCGAGTGCAGCGGCAGCCACAGTGGGCCCTGGCTGGCGGCGACAGGCCTGTCACTCGACATGACAGCTGGTGGTGGACATTCCGCGGACTCGCAACGGATTAGTGCCGCGGGAGGGCGTGGCGGTGCCGTGCGTCAGCCGCAGTGCGTGAAACGCATTTAAATTTTGCGTTTTGCACACTTGTCGCCTCAAATTACAGCGCATTTGTTGTCGAGTGGCGGACACGCTTTGTGCCAGCTTTGTTGCTGCATTTGGGCATGTGTCCACAGAAGCGGTGGGTTTTATAGGTTCCTCTATGAATTTTCAATAGCGGTATCAGTGTGGATTTCAGTGCGTAACAGGGATGTGCCCGGGGATGCATGTGGTAAGCGAGAGATTCACGTACAGAATTCTTCACTCTCTGGTAAGGAGAATTTGCACCTCTGCAAAATAAAAGGGAAAAGCGCGATGCTGGTCCAAGAATCCTAACATACGAGTTTGAATTCAGACTGAAAATATTTATATATTTTTAGAAATTTGAGTAAGGTCACACAGACACTCAAAAAATATTTAAAATTAAATAAAACCATCTAAAAAATACTAAAAACTTTTGTATTTGAATGCATTTTTTTCCAGTTTTATTGAGCTCCTTTTTATTCCTCAGGAATTATTTAGTTGCTGAATTCAATAATCTTTAGGCTAACTACTAAAGTTCTGGAGCACCCTATTGAGCACACTTTTAGGTAAAAATTAAATTAATTTATCAGAGTCCTAGCAACCTGTCCCCGGCTGTACCCACTCAACCGTGCAGGCGAGCTTGCGGTGCTCGAAACACTGGAAATGCGCTTTAAGCACGCATTAGAGACAATGCAGAGGAGCATATAGCACCCGGGCAGACATGCGGCTGCATATAGCATATACGGGAGCGCATATAGAACCGATTTTTGCGGATTAACACTGCACACGCAGATGAAATGTAAGTGGGACTTGGCAGGAAACTGCCAGACAATTGGTATTCACGAGCAGTCCCTCCTCCAGCTACACATGTAAGCCGGCGTTCAAGACGCTCCGACCAACTAACCATCATCATCTCCAGCTACTCCGGAATGCGAACCCGAATCCGGGTGTATTTGTGTGTTCCCCCTCCCCCCGAAGTCTTTTGTGTTTGCCTAAGCTTGCAGGGCAGGGAAATAATATGGAGGGGAAGGATGATATCCTGCGAACAACACAAAAACAAACACATGCAGAGCAGAGCAGACGGAAGCCCGGGCTGCCGGGGTTAGTTTACCGATGCGGCTTTTACGGGCTTAACATATTAATTAAACTTGAAGTGGAAACACGAAACCCGGGGCGGGCAGGGTCAACTTTAAATTAAGTTTTAATCTGTTGCTCATATTTAAACAGCCAGCCAGCCAGCCAGAGAGCCAGCAGGTTGTTGTGAGTCGAATGCACTGCAAAAGCAATAAATATGAATGATAATACAAACAATAATAAATATGAATGATAATAAATGAAAACCAAAAATAGGTAAGGGACTATAGAAACAACTTTTACCATTTCATATTTTTGTATACAAATTGTAGATATTCCTTTGCTTAAACTATATTTATTTAATTTAAATTTATATATGTTTAGGATTCTTGTTCCTGTTCCCCAGTTTTAGCTCTAGGTTTCCCAGTGTAGAGAAAGCCTGCGTGTTGTAATCTCTGCTGGTCCAGGATCTCGGCTCCGCATCACTAATTGAAATTGGTCACTTGGCTGAAGTCCGGCGAGGAATTCTGAGGGAGCGACAGGCGACAAGTGACTGGCAGGCAACGACATCGGGCTCTCATCGGAGAAAGTAACTTGTGGCTCCTCTAATGCAGTCAACTTGGATGCCGTTCGTGTCCACGGCAAGTCTCATAACTTTTCGCAGACCCAATCTCAATCCCAGTCACATGTGCGACGTGGCCAGGTGTGCGAGGACTCTTCCGCTCCTCGACTCCTCCGCTCCTCCTGGCAGATTGACAGCTTAATAAATTAAAATGCATTAAGTGGCTGGCGTAGATTTGCGGCGGCCATAAATCTTTCACTCTTTCCGCTTTTCCGGAAAGCTGGGAGACGGAGGAGCTGAACTGAGCTGGGCTCTGGCTTTGGCCTTAAATATTATATTGTAATTCAAATATTTATGGCCATCAGCGTAAATAAAACTGTCTACTAAACATGGCCCCGTGTCGGGGAGTTGGGAGCTGGGGCTTGGGAGACTGTGATGTATGTGGCTCAGGTGAGCGCTGCCACCTGTCTGGGAGGAAGGAGTCCTCCTTCGTCTCCTTCTCCTTCTCCTTGGAAGGGAAGACCCTAAGCTTGCAGGGCAACAAATTCTCACGCGCCGAGAGCCCATTGACACGGGCTGCTAAGCTGTTGATGGCGGCCGCCTCTGGGAGCTCTCCGGCGACCTAGAAACGCGGCCTAACCTCCGACATCCAGATGCTGGGGATTCCCCGCGTGCCGACAAAATCAAAAACATGCAAAATAGCTTCGTTTTCAAGAGCTCGCGCTGCATATTTGTCACGAAAAGGAAAGCCAGTCCTAGTGTGTGCGCCTGCGAGGATAATGGATTGAGTTCTGGTCGCGATTGGGGCCTAATAGAAGACAGGGAATACATTTAAGTGGAGTAGTGGGGGTTACCGGATATCTTGGGTGTTTTCATAGGAAACTAAACAGAGAAATAAGCTTTTAAAACTTATGGTTGAAGGAGATATAAATTAATGATCTATTAAAATTTGTATTTGAGTATTCACAAGT
Organism: Drosophila greeni; assembly: GCA_018874515.1. Lineage (NCBI taxonomy): Eukaryota > Metazoa > Arthropoda > Insecta > Diptera > Drosophilidae > Drosophila > Drosophila greeni. The sequence goes on along the minus strand of JAEIIM010011866.1, from coordinate 1,015 downwards.
GTTTTTTAATGGTTTAAGCCTTAAGTGCCTCAGGTAATCTTCTAGAAATTCTTAAAAATCCAACCTAAAACCCTGTAATTTGTTCTTTTTGGCGGAGTTTGTTACTTCTGAGGACTGTCAAGGGCTTTATTCGATTTCCGATCCACGAAAAGGCGGCTCTCAAGACATGTCTCGCTGGGACACTTGATTTCTGGCCGTGCAGGACGATGGACAGCCATAAATAAACAAACCTCATACCGATACCAGAGCGAAGGAGAAGCAGGAGAACGGGAAGAAAGGGCCTGGGAATCGAAAAATCATAATAATCATGGCCATTCGCATTCGCATTGCCTACTTTTCAGAGACCAGCGGTGTGTCCTGTGTGTGTCCTTCCCCTTTGTGTGTGTGCGCGCTTCAATAAATTGTCTGTTATCATTTTCATGTTTTCGCATTGACTACGGTTGGGGTTTCGGGGTTTCTGGGATTGGGGGTTTCGGGGCTTCGGGACTTGAGGTCGTCCGGGTCGCCGGGGCGTATGAGCAACGTCAACGTTTGAATCGCAAAGCGGCTTGCAGGATGCCAGCTCCAGCTCAGGCTCCTGCTCCTGCGTAGGCGTGGGATTCCCGGACCGTGCTGAGCCTAATTTGCCGGAAATAAATGTGCAGCGATGTGTGCGGACTTAGGAAGCCAAAGGCAGGCACCGCCAGCTTCTTTCGCGTCTAGCTGAGACCCTCAAGGACTGTCCCGAACCCTTGGCCATGCACTGCGCCGTCGAGGAAGCCCTTCGAGAGATGCGAGAGTGCCGCGTTATTATTATTGAAGCGCCAGGAAATTCGAAACTTGTCAGCCAGTTCGCCGGAAGAGCCAATAACCGAGAAGGGGCCGAAGGGAAGAGGCCAGGATGTGGAGTCAAAAGGGGAACTAGCTCGCGGCAAATCGAATTCGATTGCATTCACCGAAAGGGAAGAGTAAATTGAATGAAAATTAATGTTTAAAGCCTCGGACTTGCAACAAAAAAAAAAAAAACTCACTGAAC
>JAEIIM010011842.1:0-17892 GCA_018874515.1 Drosophila greeni | reverse complement strand
AACAAATTCAAAATATGATGGTAGACATTCCCAAAAACAAAAGATTGCTATTGATCTTAATTTCTAACTAAGATAATTAATTTATTTGCATGAAAAAAACCAATAACAAAAAAATCGAGTTGTCCTTACCCTTCTCAATCACATCCTTTCGCGACGGCAAGGACATGAAGGTTTTCTTGTTCTTTCGATCGGCACTACATATGGTAATCAATACTTTCTCAGCCAGCTCGGTCCTGGGCTTGCCTGCCTCGTCCTTTCTCTGCACCTCCTCCCTCTTTTGAACCAGCACTGGGCCCGTGGAATGTGTAGATGTAGATTCTGTCAACACATAAGAGCAATTAAATGTCCAATCTGGCAGAATGTGTATATTTTCTCACCGAAGCAGCTCTCTGGCTTTTTTGCTCCTCCTGTTTGTACACCATTTTCGATTGTTGTTGCCTTCGCCGGCGCTTGGCTTGCGTTTTGACTCGGATTCGAGTGGTGGCTCGGCGGCGTCTGTTGCTGTTGCAGCTGCTGTGGCTTTATCTTTATGTCGCCGGCGGCGTGGGCGGACGCGGGCGCTGCGGTGGCGACGTCCATTATTTATTTTGTATTTTTATTCGTCCAACCAAGCCTCAAAGCCTTTTTTCTCATTTAGCAGGGCTGCAAAAATATAATGTTACTATCGACAGCATCGATACCATTTTTCCCTCCACGGCAGCTGGTCTCATTAAGTTGCGGAAAAAGCCAATGGCGCTGCCAGACTGTCAGATTTGATAAAAATTGAGATTTTCACGGCTTCTGCCATTTCTCGCGGTTGAATAACCTTAAAATTGGTGCACGATCCTCTAGCCCGAATCTAGTTTACGTGAAATACACCGTAGCACCCTCAGGCAAGTTTTGCGAAGAGTTAAAATATCCTTCTTAGGTGAAGTTGCCAGAGGGCTGACAAACGTAATGTTTTCGTATGGAATACTGCCTTGGTTCTAGGCCAAAAACCCTGGCAGCAGCACTGGTTGCTTGACCAATATCAGGAACGACAGTGGCTTAAAATAATAATAAAATAATACTATTAACAAAAATATTGAAGTTTAATAGCAGTTGAGTAACTGTATTCACTTGCGAATACACACTGTATCGCAAAATTAAAAAAGTTGGCGTAATCAAATTTGGTAAGTTTTTAATGTGTAGAGTAATCGTAATGTAATTATTTTAGTGTGGCATGGTAAAGCTATAAATACAATGTTTTTAACAAAGTAAAATAACGAAAACTTTACTTCGCAAAAAGTTAGTTAGATCTAGCGGGTTAATAGCTAAATTGAAAACGCTATGAGGGAGATGCCTGCAAACAACGATGTTTCGCCGCCTCTGGCCTGATGCGATGTATCAGGTATCGATAATTATTTGTGTTTTCAAACATCGATCAAATCGATCGCAACACGGCCACACAACACGATCGCATTTATTTTTGTTTTCCTTGGTTTCTGTGGTTTTTCTTCACTTAAAACTTACTGCAAGCCGAGACGCAAGGGCCTCGTAGCATAGAAAATTTGAGCAAAGAACGGCCACGATGCTTTGAATAGTCCAACGATCGCTTTCTCCAAACAAGGAGCGGCTAAGGCGCAGAGCTCCCATTAAAATTCACCGAAGCCAGCTGCTTAATGTTTTTTAGAAGCTGATAATTAAATATTTTGGCTTTCCACGCACGCCCCGCACACTATGCTAATGTAAGTAGTTATGACCAAGATATATAAAATAATAATACGATAATAAAACCCCCGCCAGGAGGCACATGAATCCCGTGATATTCCGCCTATGGGTGGTCCTGCACCTTCTTTTCATAAGCGAAACAGCCGCCAGTGTGACGAAGCTGGATGTGGAACTGGAGGCCATTAATGGAACGCTCAACTACCGGCTGTATGCCAAAAAGGGCAAGGACGACAAGCCCTGGTTCGACGGTCTGGACAGCTCGCATATTCAATGCGTTCGACGAGCCCCCTGCTATACCATTTCCAATGCCACCAATACTTGCTTTGGCTCCAAGTTGCCCTACGACCAGAGCAGTCTCTACCTGACCGACTTTCACACCGAGAAGGAGCTAAACGAGAAGCTGAACGATTACTATGCCCTCAGGCATGTGCCCAAGTGCTGGGCGGCCATACAGGTGAGTTTGTTACTAAAACTCACTTCCGCGTACCTAATTTGTACGCACTTACATAGAAACCGAAATAACCAAGAACATCCTCCCGTTTCCCGTTTTACAGCCCTTCTTGTGCGCCGTCTTCAAACCCAAATGCGAGACAATCAACGGTCAGGAAATGGTCTACCTGCCTTCGTACGAAATGTGCCGGATTACCTTGGAACCGTGTCGCATACTGTACAACACGACATTTTTCCCGAAATTCTTGCGCTGCAACGATACGCTCTTTCCCACGAAATGCACAAACGGAGCGCGAGGCATGAAATTTAATGTTACGGGACAGTGTCTCAGTCCATTGGTGCCTGCGGACACCGCGGCCAGCTATTATCCGGGCATCGAAGGCTGCGGCGTTAGGTGCAAGGATCCGCTGTACACGGACGATGAGCATCGGCAAATCCACAAGCTGATCGGCTGGGCGGGGAGCTTGTGTCTGCTCTCGAATCTCTTTGTGGTGGCCACGTTCTTCATTGACTGGCAGAATGCCAACAAGTATCCGGCTGTGATTGTGTTCTACATAAATCTGTGCTTCCTGATCGCATGCATTGGGTGAGTTTTATGATTTAGGCCTTTTTACACAGCCGCTTAAACCGCATTTACTTCTTCGCTGCTGCTTTATATGTAGAAGTTGGCATTAATTGAATTAATATCTACCCCAGGTGGCTGCTGCAGTTTACATCGGGCTCGCGGGAGGATATAGTGTGTCGCAAGGATGGAACTCTGCGCCACTCAGAGCCTACGGCCGGGGAGAATCTCTCCTGCATTGTGATCTTTGTGCTGGTGTACTACTTCCTCACCGCCGGCATGGTTTGGTTCGTCTTCCTTACCTACGCCTGGCACTGGCGGGCCATGGGCCATGTGCAAGATCGTATCGATAAGAAAGGCTCGTACTTCCATCTGGTCGCCTGGTCCCTGCCCCTAGTGCTCACCATCACCACGATGGCGTTCAGCGAGGTGGATGGCAATAGCATCGTGGGAATCTGCTTTGTGGGCTACATCAATCACCCAATGCGCGCGGGCTTGCTCCTGGGGCCGCTCTGCGGTGTGATCCTCATCGGAGGTTACTTCATTACGCGCGGCATGGTGATGCTCTTCGGACTAAAGCACTTTGCGAATGACATAAAATCGACGTCGGCCAGCAATAAAATCCACCTGATCATCATGCGAATGGGTATTTGTGCGCTGCTCACCTTGGTCTTTATCTTGGTGGCCATTGCCTGTCATGTGACGGAGTTTCGGCATGCCGACGCCTGGGCCCAGAGCTTCAGGCAGTTTATAATGTGAGTTTCCAGGCCCTTAGTGACGTAAACATTCGCTTACACAGATACTATTCCCATTGCAGCTGCCAAATCTCTTCGGTTTTTGAGGAGAAGAGCTCGTGTCGCCTCGAAAATCGACCCAGTGTCGGCATCCTTCAGCTGCATCTGCTGTGTCTCTTCAGCTCCGGCATTGTCATGTCCACTTGGTGCTGGACACCATCCTCCATTGAGACCTGGAAGCGGTATATACGGAAGTACGTACAAAAAGAGTTTTTATGTTGATTTATTTCTTATTATTTCTTGCCTCGGCAGAAAATGCGGTAAAGAGGTGATCGAAGACGTGAAAATGCCCAAGCACAAGGTCATTGCCCAGACATGGGCCAAGCGCAAGGACTTTGAGGACAAGGGACGGCTATCCATAACGCTGTACAACACCCACACGGACCCCGTGGGCCTCAACTTTGATGTGAACGATCTGAACTCCTCTGAAACGAATGACATCTCCTCCACTTGGGCCGCCTACCTGCCCCAGTGCGTGAAACGGCGCATGGCCCTGACGGGAGCAACTGCAGCAGGTGGGGGAGGAACGGGTAACTCTTCGAGCCATGGGCCGCGTAAGAATTCCCTAGACTCAGAGATCAGTGTGAGTGTTCGCCATGTCTCCGTGGAGTCGCGTCGCAACTCGGTGGACTCCCAGGTCTCGGTAAAAATCGCTGAAATGAAAACCAAAGTGGCATCCAGATCGAGGGGTAAGCATGGAGGCGGCGGCGGCAACAAGAGAAGCCACCGAAGACGAGACTACATAGCAGCGGCCACCGGCCGAAGCAGCCGTCGCAGGGAGAGCAGTACCTCGGTGGAGTCGCAGGTGATTGCCCTGAAGAAGACCACCTATCCAAATGCTAGTCACAAAGTGGGCCTCTTCGCCCATCACAGCTCCAAGAAGCAGCAGCACGGCAGCTCCATGAAGCGGCGGTCAGGGAACGCGGGCCTGGATCCCTCCATTCTAAACGAGTTTTTGCAAAAGAACGGCGAGTTCATCCTGCCATTCCTTCAGAACCAGGATATGAGCTCCAGTTCCGAGGAAGAGAACTCGAGAGCGTCCCTCAAGATACAGGATCTCAATGTGGTTGTGAAGCAGCAGGAGGAGGAAGATGAAGAGGAGGAGCGGCTCAGTGAGGATGGTGGCATCCAGATTGAGGAGCTACCAAATAGCAAGCAGGCTGTCCTGGAGAATTTCCTCAAGAACATGAAGAAATCAAACGAATCCAATGGTCACTCCCGGCACTCCGCTAGGAGTCGTCAGTCCAGGAAATCCATCCGCAAGAGCCAGCCCAAGACGACCGGTCTGGAGCTTGATTTCAAGCGGGATTATGTGAGGAACTGCACGAATAACGACTCCCTTAGCTGCTCCTCCTTGGAACTGGACGTGGCCCTGGATGTGGGCAGTCTCCTGAACAGCTCCTATTCCGGCATATCCCTGGGGAAGCCGCAGAGCAGGAACAGCAAAACCAGCTGCGATGTGGGCATCCAAGCGAATCCTTTCGAGCTAGTGCCCACCTACGGCGACGAGGAACTGCAACAGGCCATGCGACTTCTAAATGCGGCCAGCCGCCAAAGAAATGAGGCGGCAGCCACCGAAGATGGCGGCGGCACGGAGCTGCAATCTTTGTTGGGTCTTTCCCAGCGGCATCATAGAGGGGAGCCGACGTTCATGAGTGAGTCGGACAGGCTTAAAATGCTGTTGCTGCCCTCAAAATAACAAGACTTTAAAAATGCATTTACTTAAGTTTGGTGAAACTCGATTTAAAAAGGTCCTTCAAATGTTTTGTTTCGGCTTTGTTAGGGTTTATAATGACTATTTAGGTTTAGATAGATTATAGCCAAGCTCAGTTAAGTAAAATCGATTTAAAATTGGGCAGGAAGACCACAGATATATCTGTGTATTTAAAATCACTTGAAATGCGACCCTTAATTATTTAACAACATACTTTTTTAATTTCTGAAAACTCATTTTGACTGTGGCATTCCCGTTACATTTTTTGAACACGCTAAAAGAATATATACCCTTCAGATTAATCTAGTTAAGGTTGCTGACTGCACATGGCTTAATTTTAGTGTTTTTTCCCTTTTCACGTATATCCTTTACAGAAGAAACAGGACACAAGTATTGTAATTTAATATTTTCATTTAATCATACACAAAAAAGTGATATTCCATCAAAAAGAATGCAGTAGAAGCCCTCGCCAAACAAAATATAAAAACAGAATCAGGCTTCCAAGCATATTTTTCATGCAAACTTACACCTAAGCCCACGATAGTTGCTCCTTAATTGTTTTATTGAACTGATCAAGCGTGACTGCAGCGAATTACGAATACTCGAATACTCATACATTGTAAGAACTGCGAATGGAAAGGAGTTCTCTGACGTATGCCAAAGAAAATGCTAAGACGAATAGAGAGTGTAGGTAGGATCCTGAATTTAACATCTGTTTACTTGAGCATTTTCTTTGGCGTCGACTTAAAAGTAGACCTAGATCGAATATATATTCATACATAAATCCTAATGTACGATTCGAATTACAGCGTACCTCTCAAAGTGCCTTTATAAGATTTACAAAAGATTATTAAACTGTTGTCTGTGTAACGAATAAACCGATTTTAAATCCGAAACAGAAGCCATTCATTTTTTATGGATGGCATATAATATTGATATTTTAATGTTGCGAGAATTCAGTATTCCGTTTGTATCTCACTAATATAACGAAAAAAAAACAAACACACTTTTATTTTAATGTCATATATTGCCACTTAAAATCTGCGTATATCAAAGCTTACGATATTGAGTGCGACACCATTCGTTTCCATTCCTCTCGATATACTGCCTGCTCCTAACCCTACTTGCTCTTTTGCTCCTTGAGCAGCTTGAACTCTGGGCCCCAGATCACCGTGTTGGCATACTCCCCGAGCAGATAGCACGCCAGGTTGAAGCCCACCAACAGTGCGAGGAATACGTAGCGCAGCGGCCAGGGCAACACCTCCAGAATCGGGTAGACCCACTCGCCACTGAAGTAACGCACAATGTGCAGCCAGATGATGTACAGCAGGATGAAGGAGACGTTGCCCGCGAGACCGGCCAGGCGGCTCGGGTAGCGGCGGAAGCAGGTGAACAAGTCCATAATGGCCATTAAGGCCACATTGGTGTGCACGACATGGTTCAGCCAGCTGCAAGGGAATAAGGGAATGGTTCAATCAAAGAGTTTTCACTGCGATCCCATGCCTGCGAAGCCTTCGCACTTGCCTGGGAAAAATCGCATCCAGCGCCGAGGGAAAGATGAGCTCACGGTCCCACATGTAGACGACCCAAAACGATAGGCAAACATTGTGGGCCACTGGAAAGGCAAAGGCCGAGAAGATGTAGTCCCGAACAGATCTCAGCTTGGACTTTGGCTCGGCGGTGACTGTGTTGTCGCCAAAAAGGTCGTTGAGCAGGGCCAGTGTGTGGTAAATGGCCTGCAGGATGACGTCCAGGAATGTGAGGTATTTGAATTTTCCACCCCATCGCGCCTTTAGTTCGTCCACCTCGTCCACCACCACGTCCTTGGGCCAGTGCACCCGGAAGTGGTAGTAGTATATGCCGTACGAGAATTGGGCTGCGGCCAGCAAATGGAGAAGAAAGCGCAGGTACTTAAAGGCCCCGTGTGTGTAGGCATCGTTGCAGGTGTCCAGTCGGGCGACTGTGGCCTCGGCCGCCTCCTTTGCGGCTTGGAATTCGCGCACCTGCTTCTTGCTCTTGGCCATGGTTGCCGGAAAAGTGGCCGAGAGAAGCACACGCTGTCACGGCGCTCTTAACAAAACAAATAGAAGCTGGCACAGCTGATTGGGGCTATTTTACACGACATGAGAAAGATTTAAGCCAAGAATTTCGTTCCTGTTTCTTAAAATATTTTCTTCCGTAAGAAATGCATTTGCTAGAGAGGGACAGACAGTTTCTCACCATCTCAAACCAATCAGTACTAGCACCTGTATCAAAAGCAAGTTGGCAGCTTCGACAACTTGGCGCCATGTTTAAAGATCATAAATAAAGCAGAGTCAGCAGTTTTTAATCAAAGACTGGAGTTTTATTTGTATACTAGAATTGAATTACAGGTTGTAACGCAGGTATTCAAAGATGGTGTTTTTGGTGTGTGCTGTGCCTTGATATGATGGAGTTGCAATCGAGAAGGCCAATAAACGTACGTACAAGTTGACTTAACGCTGAGAGTTGACCTCAATGGAACTCATTTAAAATCTACAAGCTACTATAATCTCAAGTACAATGCAAGTCGTATTACGAATAGAATGAATATCATTAGCAAACGGTTTGTATCATCTTTACTTTCTTTTACGGATCCAAAAAGTTCATTAAACTCTAAGCAAAGTACGTTTTAATCACTGAATCTTGGTCATGCGAAGATTACAAATCTTACGGTGCGCCTTTATTATTTAAGGTAACTCTTTGACCTTTCGCCTCGGAAAATGGAGTTATCTGTGAGGTAAATAACCGAAGCAGGACTTGTATTTCTTGTATTAATCATTACTTGTGTATTGTGGCTAATCAAACGCGACTCTTCATACAACAGAAACGTAGTGGACACAGCCTAGTTAATTTTGCGCTTGGCCAGCTTCACCTCCTTGGCCCAGACGGTGTTGTTGAGGAACTCGCCCAGCAGATACAGCGACAGCGTGAACCCGACGACGGCCACAAAGAAGAGAATGCGCTGCGGCAGCTGCAGCACCTCCAGCACCGGATACACCCAAACGCCTGAATAGTGCTTCACCACGTGAATCCACACCAGGTAGGCGCCCATGAAGATGGCTAGACCAGCGAGACCCTTACTGCGCTTCGGATACGATCGGTACGAGGTGAAGATTTCCAAAACGATGAAAACGACGATGTTGGTGTGCAGGACATGGTTGAGCCAGCTGCAAGAAGCAAGGTTTCATTACATTATCACTTATACAAGAGAGAAGTGTGTTGGGGCCAGAGGTGTTTGCCTTTCATAGTTGAAAGTCATCACAAATATATGTATTAATCATGCTTGGAATTTAAGCTATATTTTTAATATTTAATATTTTGTCTACCCTGCTTAGCTTTAGCCTGGAGAATCTAACAATTGTTTTTCATTTGGTATTTGCATCACGTATATGAAAGCACTGCCACAAAAGAGACATTGAATAAATTAAATAAAACTTGATTCAAAGTATATAACTTAATCATTTTATATGAGGTATGAAATATAACTGAACATCAATTAAGCCCCAAGGAAGGGCTATCATTCCAGATTCAGATATTAAAAACTCCTGTCATCTGAAACGCCAGATATGTACGACCTCGGACTTCACTATAGATATCCCCTTCTAATATCTATGCAAACTCACCTTGGGAAGACGGGGTCCAGCACCTTGGGGAAGACCAGCTCTCGATCAATGGCGTACAGGGTCCAGAAGGTCACGCCCACATTAATGGCCACCGGGAAGGCTAGAGTGGCCATTAGCCAGTCCTTGAACCTGCGCACCGCTGGCGGCTTCTTGGGGGTCAGCTCGTTGGTTCCCACAAAATCGTTGACCAGCGATACGGTGTAGTACAGCGCCTGAATTATCTGTAAGTGGATGAGCGAAAAATGGACGTGTGTCAGATAGTATATGTAGCTCAATCTGAAGGGTTGCTTAAGTGGAGTGGAAGGAATTATTGCACAGTAAGAAATTGTTTTACTTATGAAAACCTGTACCGTAGTTGTTTCTAGCTCTAGGTTTACTTGGAATATTGCAAAGCGCGACCTAATTAAATTATTAAATCTAAATATATTTTTTTCAAGAAACTTATTAATGACTAAAAAAATATGTACGACTTGTATACCCCACTTAACCCAATAGTCTTATTTTCCCCCTGTGTAGCTTTAATATGCGTGTTAAACCAGTTAAACGGTTGGGCGACCGTGGAAAAAATCTAACCGCCGACGAACTTTAAACCCCCGTTGTAAGCAATTGATTACCGCATCCAGGAACGTTAGATATTTGAATTTGCCCCCCCAGGGATGATGGATCCGCATCTGCGGCTCGCTGGTGGGAAACTCGACGTAGGTGTAATCGTAATATATGCCGTAGCTGAATTGCACGGCCGCGGTCAGGTGCAGCAGCATCCTTAGGGCGCCGAAGACGCCCTGGTACACGGAGTTCCCTCTGCCATATGCCATTTCCCTGCAGCTGCTGCTCTCGATTGATTTTTCACGCGCGACACCAGAAACACAACAAACAAACCGGTCCGTCGTTCGTCGCTGAAAATACTGTGCTGCCAACTCGCCCGCAGCCACCCTTAGAGGGCTCAGTGCGACCTTTCTACGAAACTGATAGAATATTAGTTGCCACTGCAAGGTAGTACTGTTGTTTAACTGCGCTGGTGGGCACTGGTCACACTGCGTCTTTGTCTGATTAAACCGCTAAGAATTTTCGTTCATTGTTTTAAGAACTGCAAGCGTTGCTATATTTGCAGTAGGATTGAACTTGCTTTTAGTTATACATACACACCTAGGCCGGCAAGATGAAAACCGAGCTATTGGCCCAGACTACAGATGATGCAAGTGCATCTACGGACACATCTTCGGAATATTCTGTGGTATGTACATGTGTGTGGTTTGCTTCCTCTAGTGGGCCGTTCGTATACCCTAACATTTAAGCATAAGTTTTGAATTGGATCGTCAGACCAGACTGTCTATCCGACACCACGTGTATAAAGCCGTCGGCTTGCCGAATGTTTCTGGCGTAATATTAATAATAAAGAAATATTATATTTCAGATTGGTGCCGAATCGCCTGATATCGAAAATATAGAGAAACTGAGGGAAAAGATTAAAAACCAAGACATTATAATCCGGGATTTTGAAGCAAAACTAACAGACGCTGAAAATAATATAGTAAATCAAAACGAGAAGATCAGCCTATATGAGGCTACAATTAAAGACAAGAACTATTTAATAAACTCATTGAACAATTCGATCGAGTTGCTGAAAGAAAACAAAGAACTGGCGATTAAACAGTTAAAAGATCAAATAGATGGCTTACAAAGTGCTCCCTGTCTGAGCCAGAATCTTACTTCAAACAAAGATGACGCAAAAGCAACCGAGGCAGCTGAATTTGAGAAGAAACCAACGGAGATGGCAGATTTGCAGACGCCGCAAAAACAATTCGCGGAGAGCCAGTCTCAAAATGAAACTTCTAAAGATATTATTTGTCAACTGAAGTCAGCAAATTTCGATTTGAAATCGAAGCTGGATGAAAATATTCAGCAAATGGCCATCCTAGAGCAAAAATCAAATACAGAGAAACATAAGTTAACAGCTAAGATTGAAGAACTTGAAAAGGAAGCAAAAATCCTAGAGAAAAAATCAATTACAGAGGAAAATAAGCTAAGAGCTAAGATTAACGAACTTGAAAAAGAAGCAAAAATCCTAGAGAAAAAATCAAATACAGAGGAACGTAAGCTAAGAGCTGAGATTGAAGAACTTGAAAAGAAACTCAAAATATATGAGGCTAACTCTAAAGAAGACGACGTTAAACTTGATAAATGTGCTTTAAATACTAAAAGTTGCCAAAGCAAAAATGCTCCGTTCGTTTTCCTAAACCATTCCAAAATGACCAATATTAACTTCATTAAAATCGGAGACCAGGACACAGCGGTAATAGTTGAGAACGGTTGGACGGTATTTCTGCGTCGATTTGATGGAAGTGTCGACTTTTGGCACTATTTTAACAATACTTCATACTCCAGATTTGGTGATCTAAGAGGGGAATTCTGGTTGGGTATCGAAACAATTCACAAACTGACATCAAGTACTCGACACGAGTTATACATTGAACTCGTAGACTTTGATGATGTGACAGCTTACGCCAGATATGATAACTTCGTTGTTGGCAGCGGAGCGGAGGATTATGCCATAAAGTCCTTAGGTGCTTACTCGGGAAACGCTGGCGATGCTTTACGGAGTCATGAGAACGCCAAATTGAGCTGTGTGTCAACCAACAACCAGTTTTTTTACTGGTGGTTCTCGGAAAACAATCAATGGTGAGCAAATATTTTGGAAAGTAATAAACAATGTAAAAATAATGCAATATTTTCTTAAATGTAATTTCAGTTGCTTGACTGGCGAATATAAAAAATCGGGAGAACCATGTTGGTCTTCGGACATGTATTGGGGAAATTGGAATTTGGGACAACGATATCCCCTGAAGGCCTGCAAAATGCTAATAAGAAAAAGGTAATAATCCCTTGTTGTAAAAATGCTTTAATTTTGTAGTAAAGCATGTTGATATCCATATCAACTTGATTTAAGCTCAACATATTAAATATAAGTAAAAACAAGAGTACATACAAACTGAAACATTATTTTCTCTCAATTTGCTGTATCGTCCCAGTTAGTTATCCCTTTCCCTCAGGCGCATCATCGATGGTCTTATCAAAACAAAAAATTAACACTTTTTGAGCTTACCGCACAGAGGAAGGTCAGGAATTTGAATTTGCCGCCAAATGGCACCGTATTGGGCATATCGAGGGTGTGGAATATGTAAACGCCATAGTTGAATTGGAGGACGGCCGTTAGGTGGAGGAGCAATTGCACTGCCTTGTTGAAGCCCGGCGATGTGGAGCCCTTGCTCTTTGATTTCGTCTTGGGCTTGGCCATGTTATACCTCCTAGTGCCAGATAAGTACTGATTATGGTATAGTCAGAGTCCAGTCACTAGCAGTAATCGTACGTGTACTCCCTAGCTATATGTTTGTCTATAGTGTGCACTAACTAGCAGGTATTCCTTATATCGCTGGTGTTATTTTGTTGTAAAAATAGGATGATCCTGTACGTCTGGCAGGATATTAAATGAAATGCTATATTAGTTAACGTTCTTCGCTAATCTATGAGGAGAGCTAAAACATTGAGGGTCCACTGTATGTACTTGGCCTGCGCCGTGGAACTGATAAGGTGCGGGCTTATCAGTCGCACTCCCAATCGCCGTGGTACAAAGTATTGCCACTCCACAGTGAATCGACATAAGCTAACGGAGAAAAGGAAAAAACCTGAAAATGGGCGCATAATCCGCATCGGAACTTGTCCCTCCCCCTCGATGCCGCCCCCTTTGAAACGCTGTACGAGCTATGAATAGCTGCGGATACACAGCAGCGGCATATTTATGAGCCGAGACAATGCTGACTCGACGTATGTTCGCAGCTAATGGCAACTATCGATTCCCCACCCGATTCTAGCCGCATGTAAAGGTCAAGGACGAAAGGCAACAAGGGGCGACGTCATCAAAGGCCCCTAACTAACTGTATTATCTGGTATCATTATATCAAGGTGCTCCTTTTCCTTTTTTTTGTTCTTTTGTGTGGCACGCCATGTATCGGTTGGCGTTTGTGTAATGTCCAAAAATAGTCCATTAATAATTTAATATTTAATTCACCGATTAAGTCATTGATATATTTATTATAGGAGCAAGTTCCTCACTTAAATATTTGCAGCTATAAACTGATTTGAAAGGGAATTTAAAGCACCTCTATCTTCCACGCTTTGCCTGCAATTTACAAGCTAAGCTGGACAACAGCTTATCATTTCCCATGGGAGGAGCTACACTCTTGGATTATTCTATGGTCTCCACTTCGCCATCGCTGTCAACGCCCCCGGACTCTAGATTAATTTCCGTGAGCTCTTGGTCATCCCCCAGTTCAGTAGGGGCGCCCAGGTCACCAGTCTCCATTCGAGGGGCGCCCGGAATAACCACTGGCTGCTCCGCCGCCTCTCTGGCAGCTTCTTCCATGGCCGCTCCCTGCTCGAACATGGGATTATCGAAGGCCCGTTCCCTGACTTCTCCACTCTCCGGGTCATAGGCCATAATCCCCAAGCGATCAGCCCCGGACAAACCTCCGTCGTGGGAACCGTCGCCACCAGCACCACCAGGAACAGGGCTCTCAAGGCGATTAAATAGCAGATTCCTGCGCAAGCGAACGCCCAAGTGTCGCCACCTCCAGCGCCTGGGGTCGTGGATCCAGTGGGGTATGCGGTTCAGGTAGGGATTCTCCGGCATATAGTGGGCCAGGATGATAACCGAGACCAAGCCCACAAGAGCCATACAGAAGAGAATCAGGAGAATGGACGAGAAGCTCACGTTCGGGTTGTAGGGGCGGCCGGAGACCTTGAGGGTGGTGCCGACCATGTTCTTCGCCTTCACCAGAAGCTCCAGGAACTCGAGACTGCGCTCGCTGTAGCCGTGACGATCCGTGGCCACGGCTTGCAGGTGGTTTCCGAACTGCCGAGACCCCACAAACTCCACATGGAGGTGTATCTGATCCTCCAGATCCTGCTGGCTGATCAGCTCGTTTAGCTGGGCGGTGAAGCGTTTCTTATCGCCTTCGGAGCAGTGGCTGGTGGGCGTCGAGATGACGGCCCCGCAAATGAGGCAGCAGGAGCCCAGGGGACGTACTGGGGAGAGGCAGTGCGGGACCTCACACTGTCCCTGCACGTTGTGGCAAACGGGCTCGACTAGTCGGTCGAAGTCCTTGTGGCAGCCGCACAGCTCCCCCCTGTAGTACTCGACCTGGACGTCCTGGGCGTTGTGGAACAGGTACTGCCCCAAGTCCCTGGTCAGCAGTTGCTCCAAATAGAGTTTCGATATCGACGAGCCGGCTAGTATGAGTTGGCCCACCCTCAGGTACTCCACGTTCTCCATGTCAAAGGCCAGCGGCCCGTGGCCCTTGATTATGACTTGCTCATTGTCACAGGGAACCCTCTCGAGCTCTGGCACAGAGGCAGCCAACCCGCCTGCCTTGTCCGTCCTCCAGGTGCCGGGATCGAACCATTTGCTCGACTTGGGCTCCCTTAGGAGAGCCACCCTGGTACGGTCAGACTCGCACCGGGACTTCTCCGTGGACCCGAACGTTATGGTTGATTCTTCGGCCAGCAGAATGGCCCCGTTTCTGGGGAAAACCATGCCGTCAATGGATAGTTCCTCGGGCAAGGGCAGCAGGGCTGGGTAGTTCGATGGAAAAACCAGCAGATCCCGGTGGCAGGGCATGTAGCCATCTATCCAGGCGGAGGAGTCCTTGAAGTCCAGGCCGCCAGAGTACCACTTGGTGGCCACAGTCACTTCCATTGAGCCGAGCAACGCGATGGTCAGGAGCCCCTGAATGGGCAGCAACCGCAGCATGATGATGATGTGAGCGGAGTGAGCTCCCAACCAGATTTGGATGTTGTCAGGGCATTTTCCCACTCCCTCACAATTGGGGGCGTTGGCCCATCATCTCTGTGCGATTTGCCAGACCACAGTCCAGATAACAATCCACATATATAACATATATTAAATAACTTAAATATTATTTTAGATATCTTCAGTTTCACTCTCTTGAATTAACGGAAATAAATTAAAAAGATTTTGTTTGCTTCTCTGGGGTTTCAGGGTTTTGTCACCGGAGAGAGAACGTAACCCCTCACTTGATATGCTTCTTGGCTTGTACATTGCAGGGAAAAGACCATATCAAATAAATTATATGACCCATTTTTACACAGAATTCCTAGAACTGAGCATTGCGCGCTCCATTAATTTTTGTTTTAAAAATATCGCACTAATAAATGCTGGAAAACAAACATGTGTACCTATGGGGAATCTAAATACTGTGTACGGGTTCACATTTTTACTTCGGATACTATCTACTATTTACGGATTACGTCCAGAACACAGACAAATTTTCTCTTTTTCGCTACAACAATGCAATTGTTTGTCGGAAAATAGGTGAAGTTTATTTTTTTATTTTGATTCTGCTGATATAAACAATTTTCCCGCCCATCCGATGCTTGACGGAAGCCATTGGAATGTCTAAAAGGAAAAGCGAAAGCGAAAAGCTGGCAACAAAAACAATTGAAGACCGGATGGTAATGGCACCGAAAAATGCTCGTGGGACTACATGAAAGCCCACCGAAAAACTGGGCGAGTGCAGATCCTCTGTTGATATAAGGCACTTTATGCTCACCAGATCAAAGTACATTAATCAAGGCCACGCAAGGTCGTGGAGCAACAAACCAAAGTCTTTTGCACGTTAATGGAAACTTTGAAGTACACGAATAATGTTCGGAACGTGTGTACAATTTTGACAATTTTCCCCCTTTTAATGGGTAATTTTCCGCAACTATAAATAACCAAAAGTAAAATCCATAAGTGATGTGTATTTAAATAAAAAGGATTGCTACTTTCAGGTTAATATATATTTTGTATTATTTCTCTAGGCGTTCGATTTATTAAGCCCATAAACCGCAAAGAACAAAGAGGGAATATTAAAATAAATGAAACCGTAAAGAATTCCTTCCTATGTGGGTCACAGCCCGTTTAAATTATAAAATTTTAAATGGTTTTAATGATATATATGCGGAGTAACGCTTGATGTTAATTTCTTTGTCTTTCAGTAGGTCAAAAAGGGGAAATACCTATTCACTTTATTTATTATACTTAAGCCCTCAAAAGCTTGTACTTATGGTACCTTTTTCTGGCTTATTTACCCAATAAAAAGACTGAAATTCCCTGTTCCCATGATGACAACCACTTTGAGATATTTGGTTGTGTTTTCCTTGGCTTTCAATTGTTGCCAAGTAGCTGCGAGAAAAGGCTGCAAGAGCGATCGATCGATTTCCTAAACATTTTTAACGATATGTAAATGAGTGTTGACGCCGGCCAACTGCCTCGCATGGCATGTTTTCATTGGCGCCCCAAAGATAATCTGGCATTCGTCAGTTCCATAAATTTTGGCCACAAAAGAATCCAAAAAACCGCAAACATCTGAGCAAATAAAGATGGAAATCCCGCGAGATGCAGGAAAAAGTGCATCCAGGAGGAGGAGGAGGAACCACGGCGTATCTGCCAGATACTCTGCAACTCACAGTTGTTGACCCCGCGCTGTGCGATGGAAAAGCACGGAAAGCATGGGCATCCCAACGAGCAGACAAACAAATAAACAAACATATGGCGGGCATAAATGCGAAGAATAATCATTTTTCTTTCGCTCAATTTCGGTCACTCGACACTTGAAATAACCAAAGGCGGCGGCGGCGGCCGCATTTCCGTCCTGCTTTTTAATTCTCCATAATTCACGGCACATATATCTTTTGGCAGGGTCGTAAATTACTTGTGGATGCGTACTCACCAGCGACCAGTAGGAGAGCAGCTTGATCTTCTGGGGCAGCGACTCCGGCACCAGGCGGCGGCTCAGGCTGGTCTTCAGCTTGTAGCTGCGCTGGATCTCGAAGGAGCTGTAGTACAGTCCGTAGGCGAACTGGCCCAGGGCGCACAGGTGAATGATTGTCACAAAGACACGCGACTTGTACAGCTCCACCTTGGTCATCTTGAGGGTTTCCTTTCGCAGTAGTAGTCCTGCACGAGCACAAGGGCCAAAGGAGGCGAAACTTTAAAGTTGCACAGGGGGAAATGGTATCACAAATACTCTACTGGGCTGTCTTACTGTTAGACTAAAATTAAAAAAATATAAGCCTTGAAATCAACTCCTCCTCAGTGCATATATTTTCTCTCTGTGCAGTACAGTAGTTCTCCTAAAAAAAAGCTGACGCGTCGTCAAGGTGTTTCTTGGGCCACCAAGACACCTCGACAAAGCGCGCACAAATTTAAATCAATATTTGCGTCACCGACATAAATATTTAAGCCCCTCCAAAAAATACAACTAAGGCTAGAATTCGAGAAAATCGGGCGGACTGCACCCCACGGTTATATGCTGTATGCCAGTGTTTATAATTGGGTTATGTCCATAATTTGATGGTTTCTTATGGGCCATTCAGCGGCAGCATTTGTTGATTGTTTCACATTTGCCTCACTCTCTAAACAAATCACCAGCACACGCACTATATGTATGTATTTCCCCTGACTTCTGGCTTTCTCGGAGGCTAATGCTCGGTGTCCTATGCCTCGCGCGCGTGCCACAACTGAGCGTACGGGAAACTGGAGTCGCACTGGATGCGTTGCCCATACGCCGTGTTGCCTCCCGAGCTCTTTTCCCATTGTACTTGTGCTGTTGCTTCTGCTTGTGGCTGTGCCCGTGCCTCGGCCTCGGTTTCTGCGGTGTCGCTTTCGGCTGTTCTCTGTTGTTTCGCTTCAGGTGCGTGCTGCGCATGTCCGGACTCCGGATTTCGCGGTTCCGGGAGTGCGTTTAACGGATGACCAGCCACCTCAATGAATCACACACACACTGCAGCCCATTGAGACACTCTTGGGTGTTTTTTGTCCAACTGAATAAACAGATTAGGAGCTTGCAGTCATCAGGAGATAACTTTGCGGAGCCGATAAGCATCTTGTTTTATTTTTAGGGAGTACTGCGTCAAAGCAAAAGATAACAATATAAGTAAAATATTTAAATATAGATAGCAAGCTTAAGTACAATTGGT
>JAEIIM010011623.1:0-10854 GCA_018874515.1 Drosophila greeni | reverse complement strand
TATATTATAATCTCTCCGATTGACAGGCCTCTAAACGTATTTCTTGTGTCTTTCAAATCAAAAACTAATCGAGTTGAATTCCTCTCTTCAACCCTTTTCTTTCGTGTCCTTTTGTGTAATGCGTGTCTTAAATGGATGGATCGCAGATCGATAATCCTGGATGGCAGCTCCTGGCTCCTCGCTTGACACCAGATGCCAGGTTCCAGATCCCAGATCACCGATCACCTGACCAATCCATCTCTGAGGTCCCTGAACCCCCAAGTCAGGGGTCACAGGTCACGGGTCAAGGCTTAATGTCTAGCGGTAATTACTTTGTTGCCTTGTCCACCATTGCTACTCGAAGTACTACTCTGCCGCGCTTGGGCGGTGCTCTCTCGGAGGCTTTCGCGGGCGCTCAAACTTCTCGAGACGGCTACCTTGGCGCTGGTGTCGCTAGCTGAATCGACGCTTGAACTGCCCAGGAGGCGTCCCCACTTGCTGGCCCGCGTACTCCGCGCAGATGGTGGACCCGAGGATGGCGAGGGGGATGGCGATGGCGAGGGCACCGCCCCGGAGGCGGACGCGGATGCGGATGCGGATGCGTTGGCGGTGCCGAGGATGCGCGCGTCCTCGGTGAGTGTCAGTTTGGCTGGTAGCTTCTTGTATATGTTGTTTTTTTAATTTTGTTGTAGTTTGTTGTTGATTGTTGGTTGTTGATTGTTGATTTTCGATTAACGATTAACGATTAACGATTTGCGATGGTTTTTTATCGAGCATTATTATTGCGGGAATTTTTTGTTGGTAAAAATTGTGGCAAGCAGTTGCGGAATAGGTTGTTCGAGCGCAAGACAGTTGGGTAAGACAAAAGAGAGATAGAGAGAAATGGGGAGAGAGAGAGAGAGAGAAGAAAGAGAAGAGTCGCAGGAGGAAAAAGGGAAATTTTGGGGAAATTTCAGGAAGGATGTTAGGAAGAATTTTAGGTTGAGCAGGAAAGCATTTTCCATAGATTTTGTTATCATTTCGGAACAGGAGTTTCGGTTTGGATTTCGGATTTTGAATGTGTGAAAAGTGTGGGGGAAATAATACAGAATTTTCCGTTAGTAATTTTGTTAAATTGATTTCGATTTCAAGTTCAATTAAAAGCCAGATTTGCCGTAAATTTTGTACAAAAAGAAGATGAAGGAAACGAAACAAAAAGCACAGAGAAAGCAGTTAACGAGACAATTTCACACACAAAAGTACAGTTGTGTCAAGCAAGTGTCGTGGTGGATTTCGTGGTGTATTTAGCATGGGGAGTGGGTGTGTGTGGTGTGGTGAATTCAATGCGAAGTTATGCGAAAGCATGTTTAAGAAAGACAAAGACAAAGAAAGACATACAACGAGCATAAGTCACTTGGTATACGGTTCATCGCTGCGATGGTAAGAACATTAGTTAAAGCATTTCAACGGCAACAACGATTAGTATATATCTCTAAATATGTTTCAAATATAGAAGGTATGTACACATATATATATTGGTATAACTACGGCCAAAAACACGGTTACAGTTAACACAGGTAACGGTTGCCATCAAGTTTCGGCCTAAACCCAGTACTCTGTTTTTTTGTTCTGCTGCGGTGAGTTTGGTGGTTTGTGAGGCTGAGGCTTCGGAAGAACAGTTAGTTAGTACGGTTAACGGTGAACGGTGAATGGTGAACGAATGGCAACGGAACGGGCTCGAACCGCGGTGAGTTTAAGATGAGAGTAATTCGTATAGGAACGGAAACAGAAAATTGGAACACACTCAGAACAACGAAAGATGACAGAGAACGAAGTCATCAGCGATTGTGGGATAATATTTAATGGATAATATTTCATATTTAATGGATATTTTTTGTAGATGTTTAAAAGATCATTAATCCATAGTCCTGTCTCAAGGTTTTCTCTTTTTTTGAGGTATATAAAAGCACCGAAAATAGTTTTAACACTTGAAAAAAGACTATGAAGGTTCTTGGACTACTTTTAATAACTTGAAATAAAATATTTGATACGACTTTTCAAACCCTAATTTCAGGGCAGTATTAGTATCAGTAGTATCTCCTCAAATGACAGGTTTATATATCCAACAAACGCTGTGACGACGGAAAACGAAACACAAGGTCCACGGAACTACGGTAAACACAACAGCGAAACACATGAAAATGGAACACACAACACACGGAAAGCGAAATGCACAGCAACAGAGACAGAGACAGAGACAGAGAGAGATAGATAGATAGAGAGAGAGACAGACTGAGAGGCTTTTAATCCCCTTCAAGGACTCACCTTGGTGCGCTCCACCTCGCCGTCACCCTTCTCGACATCACTTTGGCCCGAACCGCCGACAATCTCCTTGCTGCCGGCCTGGACCTGCGGCGTCCGACGGAACTTGGAGAAGATCTTCCGGACAAGATGGTCCTGATTCTGGGGCAATTGCGGCTCGTTCTTACGCCGTTCGGCCAATTCTTTTTCGCGCTTCACATCGGCCACCTTGCGAAAAATCAGTCGATGTCTGAGATTGTAGGTGAGCACCAGATTGCGTGCAAAGCTATTCGCAAATGCCGAATAGAAATCGAGGACTTCGAGCAATTTATCACGTTTGATGGCATGCAAATCACAATAGGTCAGGGCGCGCACGTTGGCCGCGCTCTGGCCGACGGCCGAGTCCTTCCAGAATTGATCGCCGAAGACGTCGCCCTTGCCTATGGAGAATACAGGAAAATTTAATAAAGCATCACAGAGATAGAGAGAGAGAGTTGATAGTGGACGTAATTATATTTCCTTAGCTTACTTCAGGAGTTCTCAAGGGGTAACGTTGCATAACTCACCCAATATTGCCACAACCTCGTCGTCCTGTATGACCTCCAGGCTGCCGGTGACAATGAAGCAGAGACTATCGATGCTCTCGCCGGTGTGGTAGAGCAAATCCCCCGGCGCCGAGTGGGACATCATAAAGTGCATAGCCAGTGCCCGGAGACAACCATCCGAGGCCAGACGAAATGCCGGATGCTCGTTAAATACTTTGCGATTTAGATGAACACATATGTCAGCCTTCATATCTTTCGGACAATAGTTTAGTACCTGCGAATTGTGAACGAGTTGCGAGTTGCGAGTGGCAGTTCTGATCGAAACGAATCGAGAGGAGGGATACCCTCTACAGTCCCATCTGTTAACTGAAATATTTGCGGACCACCACTAGGGGGACTCTCTGGAGATTCTGGGAAGAGAGTGGGCGGTGGGAGAAGCTTTTGAGGTTCTTCTTCTAACCAGATTCCGAAGCAGATTATGATTCTTCTGGGGTCTTTTGAGCTAGTTTGGATTCTTCTGAGGGGAAGTCTCTAAATTCGAACTTTTTTTTTAGGTTTATTTTGTAGATTCTTCAGAAGAATTCTTCTGGTTTGCTACCTCTGATTATAAGTCACATTTTGATGTAGTTTCTTTAATAGATTATGATTCTTCTGGGGGTTTGATAGGATTAATCTTTGGTAGAATTTTCTAAATTCGGATTCTATGTAAAGTTTTAATTCTTAGATTCTTCAGAAGAATTCTTCTGGCTTGCTACCTCACTTTCAAAATCACAATCCAATGCAGACTCGCTGGCTGGAAGACGGACGACTTCAGGCTTTCCACCTACACAGATCGAAGACTTCGTTTCAGATTCTTCGGGGGGAGAATTCTTCAGCTCTTCAGCTCTTCAGCTAGTAGCTAACGGGACACGCACACGCACGCACACATACACTAATACACATACAACATTGAACGAGTGTCTCTGTGTCATCTGTTTCTCCTTGTGTGTGGGTGTCTGACTGTGATTATCTGTGTGTGTGGGTGTGTCTGTTTTTTTTTTTTTCGAGTGCAGAGTGCCACCACTTCCGGGGAATCCCTGGCATCTCAGCTTTGTTTCAGGGTTTTTTTTTTTTGGGGGGGGGTTGGATGTGGGGAACTCTAATTGCGGCACAAACTACAGTCAACGAAATAGGTATAAAGGTCAGTTTCATAACGGCCTGAACCGTTTGCAAACTCTTTTTCTCTGTGTTCTGTGAACCAAACTTTGTGGGTTTTTTATTTATATTCAAAAAGTTTAAGGCGCAAGCGACCCCTGGGTTTGGGTTTTGGGAATTGGGAAGTGACCTCTTCTAGGGAAGTGTTCTTAGGGGTCGCTGCGCCGTTTGGTTCAGGTTCATCTAAAGGCATGAATTTGACGGACGCTTTTCGTTTTGGCACGGATCTCGCTCGCGGGCAGACACATGGAGAGAATGGAGAGATAGATCATCGGTTAGCTGAGTTCTGTCAAAGATGGTTTCGTTAGAGGTTAGAGCTTAAGGTGATGAATCCGCATTTAATCAGTTTTCAGTTATAGGTTTTCTGTGCCACCCACAGCTTACCTCGGACCCTGGACCTGGTCCTTGATCTGTGGGTGGCTAGTTGTTTTTTTTGGGTCCCTGCCAAGGTACTTTTCTCTGGGGGTTCTTGAACTTAGGCCTAGGGATGCGAGTAGCAGTTTCAAAATAATAGGAAAACAAAGCGCGATAGCAGCGACCAGTATTTTCTTTTTTTTTGTTGGAGAGTTGAGGAGAGAGATAGTAAAGGTGTGTTTGTTGTGGTGTCTGGAGTAAAAGATGTCTGTGGGTGTTTTTGTGTCAAGCTGTTTAACTAGCAAGCGTGAGTCGAGTGACGAGTGACGAGTAAGGAATAACAAGTAACGAATAACCTGTTTAAGCAGCGAAAAAACATAAAGCAGTTAGCGAGTGATGGGTGGAATGACTAGTACCAAGTACCAAGAGTTAGGAAGAGCAAAGGACGAGTAACGAGTGGCGAGTTGCGAGTGTTTCTTACTTGTATGTCATGTATGTGTGCGTATGCCGAGTGCTTTAGAGATAGTGATAGACTGAAGTGATTCAAGCTTTACAAGATAGCCAGCGCAAAAGTTATGTACAAAGCGAAACCCATTTAGTTTTTTTTGTCTATTTACAAAAGCATTGTATGGAATGAGGCACATAAACTAGGCAGAAGCATCATCTCTACCCCCTTGGCAATAATGAATTTTCACCTCACAATTAATGCTCGAATGAACGAATCCTGTAACACGGTCTGAAATAATGCTTGAATGTACGATTCGGGGCCCCTAGCCCCTCCCTGAGGCTATCATTTCTTCCGGCGAACCTAAATACGAACGAAACATTTCGTTTCCGCCGATCGAACTTACCTTCTCGGTGTCCAGACCCTTGGTCATGGCCCAGGTGGAGACGACATAGTCCATGACGCGCTCGCTGAGAGCCTTCGGCACCTCGTGGAGCTTCATGAACTCCCGCACGTTGTTCAGCATGTCGTGGTACTTGGCCGTGGCCGAGGTCATCTGCTGGATGATGGTGGTCACGTGGCCGAAGATCGTCGCGTACAGCAGGGCTATAGTGGGTTATACACACACATAGAGGGGGAGAGAAAGAGAGAGATCGGTGATGAGACAGACGCATTAAGCGGCGAGTGCACACAGAGTTGGAGTTCGTAGCAGTTGGGGATCCATTCAAAGCAAACTTTACACGATCAGCTAGATAACACTTGAGAGATGGGTGAGTGCACAGAGAGTGCGTGTAATGTGAGAGAGAGATAGTTGAGGTGTGTGTGTTATCGGTATTCGCTGATGCTACGCGCTGTGGAAGAAGAGACGCACAGGTGCGCGGCTAGAACAGTAATAAATGCCACAGATTGGACGAGCACACGGTGGAACAGAGACAGAGAAGAGGCAGAGGATGGGGAGTGGGGAGTAGGGAGCTTGAGCGAGTGACATGAGCGAGACACTGCGCAGGATCAGCGGGATCTTGATCCTTTCAGGGAATGTGATCACTGATCATGCGCAGTGATCATGCTCTCGTCTGATGCTTTTTGTCTGATAACGATAACGAGTTATATATGTACAGAGAGAGAGAGTTACTTATAACGAACTACGCCTAACGAGTTCCATATAACGAGTTATTACGGCTACCGAGTTACGGACAACGAGTAGGGAGGAAAAGAGAGAGCAATGCAACTCACACATGGCGACGAATTGTGCAACTAGATGACGACGGAGCAGAAGAAGGGTGGAGAGATAAGAGACTTGAGACTCTGGCTGCGATCAATCATTAACTGACTGAAGGAACGAGTGTGAGTGAGCTGCTCTACTGGGGACATGGACAAAATGGACATGGTCTACGAGTCGGATGAGGCTCTACACCAAACAACTGGAGCGATTTATTAGTTCTAGCGGCGCAAGCGGATGGCCTAGCTTTCAAATGAAATCGGTATCGGTATCGAAATCGAGATCAGGAACCGAGAATCGGAACCAGAGTTTGAAAAGCGTGACGCGTGTGCGGGATTTATCAAAGAGACTTTTGACGCGGCAACGGAACGTGTTAAGGACACAGCACCTGCAATGATCATCATGCAGATGGTGAACACCTTCTCGTTGTCTGTCTCCGCGGCGACATTGCCAAAGCCCACCTGCATGAGAACGTGGGGAAAATTGAGCAGAGAAAAAAACGGAAAAATAGAACGAGAGGACGAGATACAATCGAGTTGTTATTATTATTACGCGTTAAGGGACTCTCTCCCCGACTGGGACACTTACCGAGGTCATGCACGTCATGGTAAAGTACAGGGCCGTCACGTACATGCTCTTCCGTGACGGCCCGTTCACTAACTCCGGCCCGGTGTCGTTGCTCCATATGTACGAGTACGGGGACTGCGTCACATTGGCCAGCTTCCACAGCCAGCTGTACTGGATCTATATACAAAAAGATAGGATTAGTTGAAGAGCTCGAACAGGATTCAGATTCCCTACTTACCCCATTGTCAGCATCGCTGCGCCCTATCGAGTACCAGATGCAGGCCAGCCAGTGGGCCACCAGCATGTAGAAGCAGAGCAGGAGTATCAGCATCGCGGCACCGTACTCCAGGTAGCGGTCCAGCTTGCGCACCACCCGACCCAGCCGGAGCAGGCGGACCACCTTGAGGGCACTGAACAGGGAACCGATGCCATCCTCGTCCCGATCGAACGCGTTGAACACGTCGTACGGCAGGCAGCTGAGCAGGTCGATGATGAACCACGATTTCAGGTAGTTCATGCGGATGACCTTGGGGTCGCTGACCACCTCGCCGCCAGGACCCACGAAAGTAGTGTGGAAGTTTAAAACTGTGGATAATAAAGGGGTTTATAGTAGTGTATTGATAATAATAATATATATGAAGCCTTACCAATATCTATAAAGAATATAACATCGACTATCGAATCGACCACGAGCAGGGAAACATCCTCTGAGGTTTTATTTTTAAACGCTACATTGTATGGCACCTGCAGGAGAAAAAGGTAAGTCCATTAGTACATTATGTTTAATATTTTAGGAACCTTATTTCAAGGAAATTAAAGCTTTATGTAACTGATTTTATCCTAGTCCTAAGATATGAAATAAAGCTACTACCTCAGGTCACAACTGTCATTTAGGGCATTACTTTCCCCGTTGCAATCTCCTTAAAAATCCTAAAATCTCACCCAAGTCCCGGCTCCAGGTGGCGCCCAGCAACAGTTGGTTCCATGCCCCATTCGGCGGCTATGTTGTCTTAACTGTTGCCCCAAGTGGCAGTTACAAGCCTCTTAACATGGCTCGTCTTGGCCCCAGCCCAGGTCGGAGGTTGGATTACAAGCCACGAATGCTGTGCTGTCAGTCTCTGCTCTCGTCCTCGTCCTCGTCCTCGTCCTCGACAGGACCTCCTCCCCGACTGAGCATATTAATTTGAGCACATAAAACATAAGCCGTCCGTCCTCTCTCCCTCCTCAGCTGAAGGGATGTCGGGGCGAGTGTCTGAGCAGCCACTTGGTCATGTAAATGTGTGCACTTGTCTGTCTCCAGTCCCAGGTCCGACGGAGCTCCTCTGTCGCCTTTGTCTGCTGCGAATCAACATTAATGTCTGACAGAGGAGGGTCGTTATCTGGATTCCCCACTTGAGCCCGAGACGGAGACGGCAAGGGAACCCCTTCCGATCTGATTTGAAGGTGGATTTTTTGCCTAATTAGAGGTGTGCATGCAGTGATATATGTAAGGGTGAGGGAGAGAAGGACTTAGGCCTTCGAGAAAAGAATGATTTTTAAAGCTGAAATTTAGTTCTTAAAAAACTTTAAGGAGTGTACAATAAGCTACATGTTCCCTATTATATTTTCCTCAATTACACATTAGATTAAACACCTCAAAAGGCTTTAGATAAGATTTTAAACCCTTTAAATCTCAAATAGCTATTAATTACTCTACCCATAAATCCCACAAAACCTGACGATGACTGCTACATCTGTGTACCCACTTCCCGTAGACATTTATTACCCTTTGACCTGGTTACCAACTTCCACTTATCTCCTTCGTATTTTTTTCTTTATCCCCGACAAAGTTTTGATTTGTTGCTGGCCATACATTTATACCAAAAGTTGCTGCTGCTGCTGCGACAGCCACAAAAACCAAACCCAAACCCAACTGAACGACAAACCAACAAACAAATGCCGCAAAATGTCATTAAACAATAAGCAAACGAAAACTGTTGGAACAAGAAAGTGCAACTTTGCTGGGAAATAGTACGTACTTTTGGGTGGAGATAGGAAGGGATTGGAAGGGGTTTGAAGGGAAAGGATTGGATGGGGTTGGAAGGGTTTGAATCTGGCTCAGAGCACCCCCATTCTCTGGAGCAGGTTGGATGGGTTACAGGGTGACAGGAGGATGTTCCTACATAGATGAGCGCAATTTAAGCGAAAATGTTAACATCTTGTTGACGGAAATACACAAACACACACAGAATCCAGGCAGACAAGCGACATGGGCTTATGAAAGGGCGTCGCATGCGGCTTTGTGGCAATCTGGATGTGGATGTTGTGGTACGTGGGTAAGGTGATTGTGTCAGGTGGCAGGTGGCAGATGCCCCTGGATAAACCCAACCTGAACTGACTCTGGTACATGTCAAAAAGTATGTTTGTATTGTCTGACAAGAGGTTCTCGCAGGAACTAATAAATCAGCCTCAACAGGAATATGAATAATCAACTAATAAGAGTGTTAAGAGCTAAGGACTAATATCTAAGATCTAAGATCTCAGATCTAAGATCTCATTACTCCCACACTCACCATGATGGCTGTATAAAATGTTAAACACAATATCACCCAGTCCCAAATTGCTTTAAATGCACAATAATGCAGGAGTATGTGTGGCGGCGTTTTGGGCGCTTCCTGCCGATACTGTGGCATGATGTCCGCGCTCAGCGACATCATCTGTAATAGAGATTATATATATTAGATATCTGTAATATAAGAGAATATAATAACAAGACTTACATGCGCCAGGTTGGACTGCTTCGTGGGATCCTTCAGCGTGGGCAGATGGGCGCTGAACTGGCGACTCCGCGTCACCGAGCGGGCCAACTTGGCGAACTTGGAGAGACCTAAAACTGGCAAGAATAGATTAACCGCTACGAGGATGCAACACGCAACACGGGACACAGTGCACAGTGGGGCACAGCCACAGGATAACAGGATAACAGAGACATATATCGTATAGTTGTAGGTGCAGACATGAGTGGTATTTATTTGTACAGCGAATGGCGTTGGTTTTGGTTTCAATTCCAATTCGGTTTCGGTTTCAGTCAGTTTTTTGTTGGTTTTCAATTTGTTGAGTTGTGTATTTACAGGTGTGCGTGTGTGTTGATTGTGTGTTTGTATGGAAAAGAGAAAGAGAAAGAGTAGTATTGTGTGGCACGGAAACAGGTGCAGAAATTCAAATCGTATTTATTTTCTGCAGATTTGAAATCATTCAAAACAAGTGCTTAGACTGATGCAACATTCATTTACTAATTTTAACATAAAAAAAAACATAGATTAAGTTCTCTTACCTCCCTTGGTGTCCTCGCTGTCGATGGGTTGCTTCAGGGCCGTTATGTCCCGGAAGGTCAGCAGGAAGAGGACCACCAGGTCCCGTTCGTTCCGGATCGGTGCCACCTGCAGCAGCAGCCATAGCGGGGTCTCTGCGGGGAGGTAGTGGGGAGGAGAGGAGATCGGAATTAATACCAATTACGAGTGCAAAGAGGTAAGTAAGTACGCCAGATAACGGGAGCTGCTGCTCCACAGTCGAGTGCCCCGCACAAACGATAGATAATCCCCGTTCCATAATTCCCACTCGCATTCAGGTCACGACCAACCGACGGACAGGCGGACACACACTGAGGGGAACGGGGGGTCAAAGGTTGCAGCGGAATTCTTCCTGGAAGCTCTCTACCAAATTCCTTTTAAAAAGATGCCTGAGAGCCTGTTAATAGTATGTTCTTGATATTAATTGGTAATTCTCTGGTAAACCTTGTTGAATTCCGTAGGTAAAATCCTTTTAGGCGTTAGGATACTGCCTGCCTCCTTTTAATTATTATTTTTATTTTTGTATTTCTCCTTACTTTGAAAATGGTTTTTATATAATTTTTAAATAAATGTGACCTTACAACAATGTCAGTCAAAAGCCCACAAGTAAAATGTGGTATCACCTTAAGTTTTGCTTTCTGTTCCCATTTTCTATTTAAGTTTATACAATGCCAGTTTTTGGATTACTTCGAAAATAGTTTAAAATACATTTTCGAAAATAAATGTGACCATGCAGCAATGTCGTATCAATATACCATTTGTTAAAATCTTAGTATCTTAATGCTTTTCTTCCTACTTTTCTTGCTTTTTTTTCTAATAAGAAATATAGAAAGCTATCTGCTAACTATAAAGATAATTTTTAATAAAT
This sequence comes from Drosophila greeni, assembly GCA_018874515.1. NCBI lineage: Eukaryota > Metazoa > Arthropoda > Insecta > Diptera > Drosophilidae > Drosophila > Drosophila greeni. The sequence continues at coordinate 74 of JAEIIM010011623.1, read as the reverse complement.
TTTGGAAAATTAGTGTGACCTTACAACCATTGTTGTGTCAAAACACCATAACTTAAATTCTTTGTACCCTATTT
>JAEIIM010011484.1:0-23205 GCA_018874515.1 Drosophila greeni | reverse complement strand
TAAGGACTTTTGGCTATCGCTTTTCCATATTTGGCTTGCCAAATTCTTATTAAAACCAAAAAATAGTTCATTAACTAATTGAACGTGGAAACTAAATCAAAATTACTAAATTGATGTATGTACATCTGTCAGCGTTTGTGTGCCTTAGTTAATGCTAAAAACCATGAAAAGCTCCTAGCTGCTAAATGCCAATGAACCCTGCCAAGAACCGAGAGCCCCGCCATGAAGCTGGGATCCTGGGAATATAATATTTTGGGGGATTTTGGGGACACAAAAGGGATCAAGGGAAACGGGTTAAATAGATAAAATTTAACTGCGATGATGTCGGTTTCAGTTTCAGTTTCAGTTAAGAGCTCAGTTCAGTTTGTACCTCTGCTCCTGCTATCGCCACTATATCGTTCTCTCTATCGTACTCAGTATAAATATAACATACTTAATATATATACTACATAGAACTAAATTAGTCTTTCAACGATTTCTGGTTTGGTTCGCCCGATGCGCGCATAATGTCATAAGCAGAGCATATACCTAGTATATATTCTCAGTATACATTGCATATATCTATTTATAATCATAAACTACATACCACATATGAATATATCTGCATATATTTATCGAAAGTTCAAGTACAACGTGTGCCGTGCGATTTACTTATGATTTCTGTTATAGCGTACTTTAGTTCCTTATACTTTATATTCTCATCATTTGTTGAACGATGTTCCAATGATAATAAGCAGACGAAGACTGCGGGAAGAAGATGAGGAGAATTATATTGAAATCAACAATCATTACCTTGCCATCATTTACCTATTCACACGAATCCTATAAAATTCTGTTTTCATGAAACAAAAACAGTGGCCACCTTCCGGAAAGGCGTCCGAGCCGTACAAATGGTTGGGCGTGCAAGTACGTATAACTTACTCTACTCTCTCACTCTCTCTCTCTCTCTCTCTCTATCTCTCTATCTCTATCTCCTGTCTCTGTCTCCTACAACTACTACTACTTCTACCACCAAAACTACTACTGTAACCGAATAAGCATACGAACATACATTCCATGAAAAGACCACAAAAACCCAGACATTGGGGGGTTGCTGCAGAAATCGTTAGAGATTTGAAAACGCTTTAAGAAGCGCTTGAAAGTATGCTTTAAATTCTTGAGAATCCCTAAAGATTTTCTGCGGCTGCCCTGACGATGAATTCCAATTGGCAAATCAAAATTTACCATTACATCTGCCCTCGAGACTCTTGCTAACCATGTTAAAACGCTCTTATATCCGTTTATAAACGCCAAACTAACAAACTAAACTAACTTTCCAACTCTAATTGCTATTGTTCAGCTGCATTCGCAATTCAGCCAAAAACCAATCGAAAGCCAAGCCAATCAATCAGGCAGCCGAACAATCAAAAGTCAATCAATCTTTGTCAGTCCACAGAAACAGCCACACAACAGCAACACACACAGCCCCTGAACCCTGACCCCTGACCCCTGCCCTGACCCCCGCCCTGACCCCAGCCCACAACCCCACCGCACACACCCCACACACACAAGCAGACACAGCAACACACAACACCGACACCCACATACATGTTACGTTTCTACTCGTTCGTTCTATAGTAATTGTGTACTTATTCGTAACCAACTTTGAACTTAGTGTGCGTGTGAGTGTGTAGTACAGTCAAGAGCTAACCGAACTTTGAGTCCAACCTACCATTCGAACTATCAAGTATTTGAATACTACATATTCAGAAAGCATTCACTCGCTCGATTTCGTATGTACTCGTTACTACATGTAGCACCCACACGTCGCCGAGTCGGTGTGTCAATACCTCTCATACTCTACATACTTATCGTACTCGTACTCGTATCGTTAAGTTTTCTTTGTACAAAAGTTAACTACATATATTGTATTGTACCGTACCGTATCTATCGTTATATCGTATCGTATATCGTATATCGCATCGTATCATGTCGTAAAGTACAAGATCGTATCGTTTATTCGTGATACTACTACAAAATCAAACCTGTATCTTAGACAAATACTTCAAATACTCTTTCTATATGATAAACCTTATATATCCACCACACACTCCAAAGAACACGACTCACCAGAGGTTCAGAATACGAACCGAAGACACTGATATACTACAAACACAACATCCCTGTAAAATATATATAAACTCGTTCTTCTGGGCCCGGAGCCACGTTCCATGTTCCTTTCTACTCGTACTCGTATAATATATATTTCAAATTTGTAAACCTATCATCTTTCTATTGTACTCCCCGAACTCCCTATCAACTACAACAACTACAATACTCCTATTTATATGTCTCTGTGTGTGTGTGTAGAAGACGATGAATACTCGTTGTCAAGTAAGTCAAACTAACTCAAACTGTTGTATAACCATTAAAAACCCCCGATCAAAACCCCCTCCTACTATGTCTAAATCGCATTTGTACTCGTACTCGTACGTCTAAAACATTTCGTTATTATTTATTAGAGCAGTTCTTTGAGAAATTCCTTCCATTCTTCATTTCTACGGTGTGCCAGTGCACGTTTTGTTTTTTCGGTTCTCGTGATTTGTACTGTACCTCAACTCAATTGTTTTCCTTTTGTCTCCTCTCTCTTCGAAGGGAGATCCCCATGGAATTAGATTAAATTACCACATAAGTTATTGTTTTACCATAAATATACATAAACCAAACATGAAAATAAATGCAAATGACTTGAGAAAGCAAAGCAACTGAAGCCAACGATTAGAGCCACAATCAATCACTACAAAATATTTCAAAAAGTATACAAAAAGCGGCAATCAAGCAGATAGCCCTCCTTCCCCGCGCACTGCACCATAGATCATAGATCATAGAATCGGGGGAAGGGATTGGATTAGCTACCAGAGATCAGAGATATAAATTCCACGCAGTTAAATTGCTGAAACAAATAAAAATCGTAAAGCTCAGAACGTGGGGCTGACCCTAGATAGATGCTACTCGTAGTTGGAGCGATCGTGTTTGAAGTGTTCCTCTTGAGTGGGTGTTAGCGCAGTCCTAGCAGTCTAAGTGTTAAATGCTTCAATAATCGGATACTGACGTCCAGATCGAGCCTAACCGAATATATATGTTGAATAATCTCTTGCTACTCAGCTTGTAATCCGCACCTAGTCAGCGTGTTGCTTAAATAATGCTTCAAGCTTTAACCGATTTGGTTTGTATACCCCGATACCGATACCGATACCGATGCCAACACCAAATGCTTGCCTAGCCTTGTTTGTACCCGTATATCTGTATCCTATTGTACCTGTTTGTATTATATGTAAAATAACCATCACAAGTTCTGTTCCAACTCATATTTATTTGCATGTTTTTCTCCGATATTAATCTATAAAGCAAATACCCTAAAATGAATCCCGAAAACCATCCCCCGACCATCTTGAACACTTTTTGTTCGGTTTCCGTTTCCGTTTTGATTTGGTTTGATTTCTCGTCAGGTTTTCCTGGGTTTCCCCAAGAGTCAGACTAATTTCTCTATGATTTCCTCTCGAATTTCTCGTGTTTAATTTACAAACAAACCAAAACTCTTACCGCTTCAGTTCTTACAAAAACCAAACACAAATCCCCCCTAAAAAGAATAAAAAAAAAAAAGAAAAACAGAACCAAAAACAAAAGAATTTGTTGTATATTCAAAAGCAATTATGAGCTTCACATAAAAAAAAGCTTGACCATATAAAAACACATGAAATGCATACACAACGAATCTGATTTACCGAGCCGTGCGATAACGAACCAAATATTTTACAGATGAACACCATCCTGCACCCACATTTACGCCTCCAGAGCTACCCAAGCGGGTGCATGTGCGTGGATCTGTCTCGGGTAAAGTCTCCTCCAATCGTGCCACTCACTTGCCACTATCAGTATCAGTCAGAAGCTCAGAAAGGGTTTTTTGAACGCCAGATGACAGATGACAGATAACAGGTCGTTGATAGGTCGAACCCGACCCACACCTACTCGTACATTATCCCACCGATTTCGTTTCCGTTCGCCTTGGTTTGCTTTTTCCCTCAGTTGTCAGCGTAAAAGTATCCAATCCAGTCGATAAAATATGATAACTGTTTAGCTATTCGTTTGCATAACTCTGTTTTTGCGTTGATTCTTGAACAGAACTCGTTTCTCTGCTAATGTAACTCGTTAATGTAACCTACCTAAGGAACTGCTATATATCTCCTATAACCCAACAACTAATCGAACCCATATTGATGTCTATCTAAAGCATTCTTTACCTACCATACTTATATTTGTACACCGCACCCAGTGTGCCCTTCGTTTTTTAATTGCATAACCGATCTGCTTGTTACCAACAAAAACTATTTATTTCTTACTGTCGCAAGTCACACACACGAGATGCCACAAAACCCAGAACTAAACCAAACCAAATGCAACATGCAACACGCGGCTCAAAAATACCTTTCTTGAATTAACTTTGACTAATACTTAAAGCCAAAATGAGTATCTCTTCACACTCTGACCAGCGCCTCCAGGCCGGGCCAACTTACTAATCGATTGACCTCTGCTCTTGTTCTCTGATCTCTCCGACTGCCGCCGAAACGCTTCTGCTGCCTGTTATTGCCACTGCACCTGCTGCACCATCATCCTGCCACAGGTGATATCACACGTGACAGAGAAGATACGAATCGTAAGTTTAGCCATTAACACGGACTAACTAAGGTTAAGTTTTAAATTCAACAGAATAATGAATGAAAATGAATAAATTTAGGTACCTAAAATCCCTATTCTTTCACTTGCCTCTGCTTACAGTACTCAATCGCAATGTGCGCCGTCCGAATGGCACTGGCAACGGCACAGGTGCCATGCACCACATGAACAACACTGCGGCAGCTGCCGCCGCTGCCGCTGCGGCGGGCAAGCAGGTGAACAAGGTGAAGCCCACGGTGAACGTGAGCCGGCAGGTGGAGGGCCAGGTGATATCGCCGTCGCAGTACAACAGGTGAGTGCATCTGCCAATTCATTTAGAGGGGATCTGTACATACCGGGAGGGGAGAAGGAGGAACATGAGGAGGAGGATCTATTACCATATAGATGTTGATCACATTTAAACGGCACTCTGTTCAGTTACGAAAATAGCAAAGCAAAGTCGGTAATCGAGCAAGAGCAAAGAAAACTCAATGAATACAACACTTCTTAGGCCTAACAGCAGCATCAAGTATGATTTTCCACTTTTCCGTTGCCTTTTTGAACAAAGTTACAGCCAACAGCAAACCGATATTGAAACCAAAGCAAACACACAATTGAGTTAAGTTAATTTAAGTTAAGTTTTTACCCAACACACAACACAGTGAACAATGAACAATGAACAATGATGAACGATGAACCATGAGGGATGTCTGGGATGTCCTGGAAGGCCTCCTTCCGGGCTCCTGGCGCCCATGTAAATGCTCTTTAACCAACTAATCCCAACACCTCAACTAACTGTCTCACTCACCTGCTCACCAACTCGAAACTCGAAACTCAAAACTCAAGAAAAGACAACAAAAACCAATACCAAAAAACCAACTAATTACTTTTAACCAGTCTAAATGTATAAAAACGAACAACATTTTGTTTCAGGCCACCAGAGAATGATGCTAACCCTTATGCGGGCTATCAACTTGCTTACGAAGTTAAAAAGCTCATGTATGCGTCCATAATTTCCTAGAATTTTAACTTACGAACTCTATCAACAAAAAAGCCAAAAGCCTTTTTAAACTATACCTTAGTATTCGTTAATACTTAATCTAACTACATTTTATGCGCATTTTGTTTAACACACATTGATATATTGATATATTGATTGATCAAAGCTATGCCATTCCATCCAATACGCGTACTAAACTATAAGCGAATCTTAACCAAATCTTAACCTGTGCGTTACCTGTCATGTCGCTGTCTTCTGTATCTGTGTCAGTGCCTGTGTCTGTATATGTCTGTGCTGTGTGTGATTGGGTGTGTGTATGGGTGTGTGTACGCCCCGTGATAACTCCGCATCCTCTAAACTATCAACTAACCCCAGCATAACCAATAATCGCAATCATCAATCATTCTCTGTCTACTAACATCTGAGCTCTCCACTCAACAGGAGTGTGTGCTAACAACATACTAAAACTAAACTTTAAACTGAAGTTTCATATGTGAATAATTCATGATAAAAAAAAGCATCAGTCTGCCTTAAATTTCTCTTATTTGCTGAATAATTTGCCTAAAGAAGATATTTCCTTATGATTTTTCCCAGGAACTCTACAAGTCCTGGTACAATTTTTGTTTAAATAAAAATATGTCCCAAAAAGTGTGGCCTACTTTTCAGCAGGCCTAAGGCCTGATTCGAGTTACCTTTTAACTACTGACTTATTGGTCCTAGACCCCAAGAAGCATAAATATTTTAAAGCTCAATTATCGCCCATTTATCCTGCATTCTCTCTACTTTCTATATTTTTCTCTGAATCATTTCAACTTGAATTGCAATATAATTGTTGTGCGTGTGTGTGTTCTTTTGTGTTCATCTCTGTGTCAAAACTTGCACCCGTGTACCATATGTATATTTAACTATTTCTTTGAAATTACACCGCAACAGACTTAAGTACTTTGTAGATACAAAACTGACGTATCCGGCGGATATGGAGGGTGATGGTTCGGTCATCTGCGGCGTCTCCCTCGCGCATGCGAGCACCTGAATCACAATAGAACACCTGGAGGGAGATGGCCGGTCACCAAGCAACACTTTTAGCATTTATTTAATTAATTAAGCGATCCACCCCTCAGCACCGCCGGACGGCAGAACGAGCATTTTGCGTAGTGACTTTATTCAGTTTCTTAATCAACGACTCTGTTGTTCGCCTTCATTTCGAGACTTTTGTTATTAGCACTTGACCTTCTCTCTATCTGTATCTCTCTAACTCTTATTCTATACTTTCCACTCTACTATTTCGTGTATTTATCTTTGTAAACGTAAACTCTCTTAAACTATCTTTACCATATCGTATTGAGATCACATTTTAAATTCAATATGCTCCAAGTACTCGTACTCGTATTGAAGTATTTCTCACATCATTTTTGAACGAAACACGTACTCGTAGCGTTTCCGAAGAACACTTTGCATTTGGATGTAGCGTTTGTTTTTTTGAATTGGTTGATAATCAGCATATGCAAGTCAAAAGTTGAATCGAAGTAAATCCCATTAAGAACGAATCGCCCGACAGTCGCCAGCACAGACCGCCGATGGCTAACACCCCGTTTCTCTCTCTGTATCGATCTACTTGCATCTAGGCCGACGAGTCGCAGCTCCGGCACGGGCACACAGAATCAAAACGGAGGCGTCTCCTTGCCCGCCGGCATTGCGGACGACCAGTCGAAGGACTTTGATTTCGAGAAGACCGAAATGAAGTACGACTCGACGGGCATGTTCCACTGGAGTCCGGCAAAGAGCTTAGAAGACTGCATACTGGTAACGATGCTTAACTTAACTTAACCTCTTCTTGATGTAATTAACCCCTGAAATTTCTCTGCAGGATCGCAACCAGGCGGCCATGACCGTGCTGAACGGCCATGTGGTCGTCTGCCTGTTCGCCGATCCCGACTCGCCGCTGATTGGGCTGCGGAACCTGGTGATGCCGCTGCGGGCGTCCAACTTCCACTACCACGAGCTGAAGCACGTGGTCATCGTGGGCTCGGTGGACTACATCCGGCGCGAGTGGAAGATGCTGCAGAACCTGCCCAAGATCTCGGTGCTGAACGGCTCGCCGCTGAGTCGCGCCGACCTGCGGGCGGTCAACGTCAATCTGTGTGATATGTGCTGCATCCTGTCGGCCAAAGTTCCTAGCAACGACGATCCCACGCTGGCCGACAAGGAGGCGATCCTCGCCTCGCTGAACATCAAGGCGATGACCTTCGACGACACGATCGGGGTGCTCAGCCAGCGGGGCCCGGAGTTCGACAATCTGAGCGCCACCGCCGGCAGTCCCATCGTGCTGCAGCGACGCGGCTCGGTCTATGGCGCCAATGTGCCCATGATAACAGGTAAACTGCATCGCACTAAGTTGGCCGAGTTTGCGAACGACCGAACGAACGTGAGGCTGGTCAGGTTGAGGCTTTAGTGGGGGTTGAGCTTTTAGCAGGATATACTTGGTGGTGTCCTGAATGGGGTATTTCAAAAGGGGGTTTCATCGTAAAGGTCTCTTAAAGGGGTTGTGCATGATAGCTTCAAAATTGTGTTTAAGTTTAAAGGAGAGGTGTGTAAAATGTTATATAAAAAGGGTTATGTACTGATAGTTCCAAAAAGAATTTAAGGATAAGAGTTTATCAAAAGGGACTTTGAAAATAGCTGCTTCAGAATAGATGTTACTTTTAAATGGGACTCCTGCAGGGTCTTAAGTTAAGGTTTTCCTGGCCAGCCTCACCCGCCTCCCTCGAAAGCGGTTCAAGTGTGCGCTCTACTAATTGCTCTCACATGTTGGTTGTCGTTTAAAGAACTGGTCAATGATAGTAACGTGCAGTTTCTCGATCAAGACGACGACGATGATCCAGATACAGAACTATATCTGACGCAGCCATTCGCCTGCGGCACAGCCTTCGCTGTGAGTGTGTTAGACTCGCTGATGTCCACGGTAATGTCTTGCTTCGATTCTTTGATGGTTTCCCCCAGTTCCCTGGGACTTGTCTCTTGTCTCAATATAGCTTTTTATACCTAATTTATTTAATCATTTATTACCCCGGATAGACATACTTTAATCAAAACGCCTTAACGCTGATTCGCTCACTGATAACGGGCGGAGCCACGCCCGAGCTGGAACTGATCCTGGCCGAGGGAGCTGGCCTCCGAGGAGGCTACAGCACAGTGGAGAGTCTGAGCAATCGGGACAGGTAAATAATGTAACATTTAGAATTATAAATATTTCTTTTAAGGTGAGTGCTTCTGGGAATTAAATAATAGAAATTGTATTTTTTGTAATTATAAAAACACATACTAATTTTAAAGGAATGTATGATAGTTTCTTCTATAGATTGTAAAGTATTTTACTTAGATTTCATTTATCTTTCCCTTCAGATGTCGAGTGGGTCAAATCTCGCTTTACGATGGTCCCTTGGCTCAATTCGGGGAGTGCGGCAAGTACGGAGATCTGTTCGTGGCCGCCCTCAAGTCTTACGGAATGCTGTGCATCGGGCTATATCGGTTCAGGGACACCAGCTCCAGCTGTGATGCGAGCAGCAAACGTTATGTAATAACCAACCCACCCGATGACTTTTCACTACTGCCAACAGATCAGGTGAGCTAAGAGCCATATAAATGGAATGGCTCTCGATATGAGATGATACATGATCAAATATCTAGTTAAAAACCCTTCCGATATATGGATCATAATTTCTTGTACTTTTCTTCTATAAATACTAACTCTTACATCCCCCTCCAGGTATTCGTTTTAATGCAATTCGATCCGGGCCTGGAGTACAAGCCGCCAGCGGTACGAGCACCTGCCGGCGGACGCGGCACCAACACACAGGGCTCCGGGGTCGGCGGGGGCGGCTCAAACAAGGATGATAACTCTTGATTGTTACTGTGTAGCGCCTTAACTGATGGTCCTTATTCGTACATTTGAACGATGGAGAAGCTAATCGGATGCAGAGCGGCGCATTGGGGGCACCTAACCTTCCTAACTACTACCTAACCACATTGGCCTAAGATTCACCGAAAAAAGATAGGGAAAAAGACATACTATATATGTGTTTGTACCATGTACAAAGAGAACGAAAATTGAAATCAAAAGCGATTGTTATTGACTAGTTAGAAGAAATACCAGAAAAAATCCTGGGTGCCATCCAATGCGTTGCTCTGCCCTTTTGTGTGTGCGAAGGCATGCGGCCCGGTGTTCTGTGTCCATCCCAGCCAACAATCAAGAGACATCCCCAAGCCAGGACCACTGGTGGCCAGAAGAGCAACGGCATCATCATCAGGAGCAGCCACGTCGGCAGGGCCGCCTGTCTCCGCACACATAAAAAGCTAATTCAGATCGGGGCCCCCAAGATCCACAGCCCCGAAGTCCATCGTTCAACTGCCAACTGATTGCTTCCCACATCATTCCGTATGCCTTTTTAGAACCTTGAAAATTATCATCTATTATTACCTATATTCGATATACCTTATTCTTATGTTTATCTTGTATCCCTTGTTTATCCTTATCCATATTATTTTGTTATCGACTTTGTGCCCCAAATAAATATTATTATCATTTGAGTTTTCGGTTCTGATTCTCCCCGACTTTAGTTCTCTCGAAAGCAACAATCATTTGTTATTTCTGTGGGTATGTATCTTAAGTTAGTTATCATTTACTCTTAAGAATCGTTTCACTTACATTTACATTTAACATTTAACATTTACATTTTGAGTTCAGTTCATGGCGCTATCATTGCATAAGAACCAATTGACAAATTGAATTCTAATCGAAAATCCATCTCAATGGTGTGACGTAAGCAATTGGGAACCATTAGTGAGGTAAGCTACACATTAAACAAGGAAACAAGCTAATCAAATCAGCCACACTGAGCGAAAGAAACTACCAAGTACTACTATGTAGGTCTGTGTACTCTCTCATGTCTCAAAATCTTTCTCTGGGCTGCCGAAGGCGGCCACAAAAAAACAGCAACAACTACGCAACAATTCCACACTTAATTTAAACATTAAAACACCACAAAGAAACTGAATTCTTGCGTGAGATACAGATACTGAACACGAGATACAGATACAAAGACAGCTGCAAGATACAAGATACAAGATACAAGATACAAGGCAATGAGGCTATAAGCAAATGTTGTGCCAGCATAAGAATTCAAAAACTGCATTTAGAAGATTCTGAGCAAGCGCAAAACGATTTATATAGAGCAGAGAGCATATTGTAATCATTAAACTTTTAAAGTAAACTAACACAAATATCGATTAACGATTAACGACACTTAAAGCCAACAATCTGCTACTAATTCGTAGACCTAAATGCAAACACAAAGCTCTGCTTGGTCCTTTATAAAGGCAAAACAAAGAAGGCGAAGGCCAGGCATAAGCAAAAGAATTACACTTAACTAGAGGAATCTCAGCTTTTTCACTCGACACTCAGTCAAGTCGTCAAATTTGCTAATTCTAAATTGAAAACTTCTTACATTCGCATCTCCACACACAATAAAAAACTACATGCAAAGTGGGACGAGAACCCTGTAAGTAGCGTCATTATACCACTAATTATACATAGAGGACACCGAGAATATAGAGTGTGAGGACGGAAAGCTGATGACAAGAGTAGTTAGTAATATTTTTTAGTGTATGTGAATGTGTGCGCTTTTTACCAGCGATTTACGAGCAGCAACTGTGGTGTTCTAAACAAATTTTGATAGATACAAAATCGGTAACCAAAAATGGCGACAAACGTTATGTTTCTTTCTTCAACTTCTGCTACAACTTCTATGATATATATCCTTCACGCACTTGCGCTCGAACCGCCGCCAAAAGGGAACGCTTTGTTTTTTGTACATAGCCTGTAAATACGATAAGAAGTATCTCGAATATACGTTATCCCTATCCCTTGATTCGTTCAACTCGTGTATCTCGTGCTGTTTCGTTCTGCTGTTCAAGAGTTATCGGTACCTACATTTGTAATTTGTAATTTGTTCAAATAAATAAACACTGCCAAAGCGTATAGAAATCACATTAAATGTAGATCAGACAGCCAGGAGCAGGCATTCAGACAGCAGCAGCATTCATTCAAGACAATGGGAAAACCAAAAGCGTAACAAGAAAATGGCACAGAACAGCATTAGACGGTTAACGATAAACGGAAAATGAGTTTGTTTGTTTCCACACACACAAAATGATTAGCGAATAACAAATTTAAGTAAAACTAATTCGAGCTTTTAAAATTAATATGAAGGAAAAACCAAAGACATAAACAGTGGATAGGGGAAGGCGAATTAAGAAGAACGGATTTCCATTTCGTTTTATATAAACTTATATTTGATTTGTAGTGGATTTTTGTGTAGCCTAGGCTTATCCACAACGTAAAGATTTAAAACAAAAATATGTGAATATTATGCGCCTTCGAAATTTATGTAAACGTGTATGTAGCCGTGCAATGTGAGAAACATTTAAACTCCATTAAAAGTAAACTTAAAGCTAATGGTTAAAGTAAACGTAAACGTAAACGTAAACGTAATGGTAAACGTAATCGTAAACGTAAATAGTCAAGTGTAAATGTTAACGAATCGAGAGCATAGCATAGCTTAGCGTAATCATAAGACGACTAGATATCGCGACGAGCAGTTCATATATTGTTAACGGTAAACGATAAACGATATACTTATATATAGTAATTAAATCGACAAACAAAACGCATTTGCAATCCTAAAATAAAGCGAGAAATCGATAACGATGAATAGACGAGAGGCGTAGCGAAAACCCAAAAGTTAAACATAATTTTTAAATGAATAAAACTAGTTATTAAATTTATAGAAAGCCCCCCACTCACACCTCACACCCCACACACACACAGATACTAGTACACTCCCACACACACACTCACACTCGACAGCGATGAACCCCAACAACAAGAACAAAATGAACTCTCGATGTTGTGAAACTTGATAAAATCATGTTTACGCTATAGCCGATCTACATAAAGGAAATGCAAGCAAAGTACATACTCAGCCACAAAGCAGAAACTAACGACAAAGGAAAATGTATCCAAAAGCATAGAAGATGAAAATCCTGCAGACAAAGCTGTTGCCCTTCCCCGTTTTGGATAACTTCGCTTGTTTCATTACCCTTCTCCAGTTTCCCACCACATTCACGAGCAGCTTTGTTCGCAAAACAATGATATATATATACACCATACATATATACTAATTATGTCGCATAAAACTACTCAATGCCGTATAAACTAAATGTAAGAGCAAAGGTTTTTGTAGAAAATTCAAGTCAATAAAAAGCCACAAAAAAATATTAAAATAAAATATATTATCATACTCGTAAATGTGAAGCTATGCAGCATTTTACTGTAGTTAGATTTTTTAAATAGAATCAACGTTCGCAGCTAAAAAACCAAAACGAAAACCAGAAAAAAACTAATATGATAATTTTACAGGTTTAAGGCAGCAGCAGGAGAGAAAATGTTCATTTTTTTAAGGGATAAAGATATTACAACAAGATATCATAATTAATATAAACAAATAGCAACTAAAATCCATAACAAAAAAAAAACGAAAAAACCGAAGTGAAAAAATATTTTTTATAATTTCGCAGCACTTTCACATGATACCCGCACACCTACACACATCCGACGATAGTGTGTGCTAAAAAATTGTATAAATTATGCAAGCCCAAAAAAAATGCAAATCATATATTATTGACGACATTACTGTAGTTACATTTTTTAGTTTTTACTTGCTATTTATATGAAGTATATTTACACAACGGGAAACGTAAACGTAGACATAATTAAAAACGTAAAGCGATAAAAATCATTAATTTATATTTAAAAAATAAAGAAGATAAACCGAAGATAAACCGAAATCAGAGCAAAAGCATAAAATGACAAACTGGTTTAGGTTAAAGCGGCCCCGAAAGGGCAACGAAACCAACAACAAATAAATAAAATTTTAAATAACAAATTAAAAAGCTAAATGCATATTTTAAACATTTGTCTAAAACGCAACCAAGAAAAGAAAAAAACAAACAAATGATAAATGTATGAAATAAAAGGTATAATAATAATATTATGTTGTTAATGTTTAAAAAACCTTGTTAAAAATAATATTTCAAAATAAAATATAAATACAGAAAAAATACAATCGAAACTATAACTACTACCGACATTTTTTTGGCAGCGTTATGAAAGTGAAATTTTGAGTTATGGCCGAAAAGTTTGGGCCGACAAAAATATTGACCCACATAAGGCGCACCGGGCCAGGCTATAAAATTCCAATGACCAATTGCGTTTAGAAATTGGGCGTCGCGCCCTGCATAAAATGCCGCCAATTATTTACACTTGGGAGCGTTTCATAAGCACACCAGGCTCATTATCATCCAAGGGCCTTGGCTACACAGCGAAATCAAGTGGACAACAGGTAGCTTAGGCTCAAAGGGCTCTCTGTGGGCCACGGAAAATGCATGCGCCTTTTTTTTTAGGACAGCCTATGGGTCGGTCGACATTAGCATAAGATGTCGCTTAAAAATCATTCCAGGTTTTCCCCAAATACCAGAGTATTTAGATCTTGATAAGTTTGGAATTTTAAATCAAGTTTACTTAAAGTAAGCTTTTATGGTGATGATTTTGTTTTTCCAATGTAACTACTTTGAATTAAACAATTAAGCGACAGTATTTTTTCTTAAATAAGGTAAGATTAATCCTTTAAAAATGTAATCCATTCGAATTTTATAGAGACTTTTCAGATACATGATCCCAACTTACCTCAAGTTCCCCTCCGTTTTGTTCTTAAAAGAATCACATTGCCCCGCAGGTAAGCCCACTGTGCCTGCCACATGTCGTAATGTCAATCGACATTGGCTTTGCTCCTGTTTGCCACCAATGGCAACAGGTGGCAGGCATCGGCTTGGAGCTGAGCTGAGGCTAGAGACTGTTCCTGGTTCATGTGCGCCTGGTCCGCATTGCTTTTTAAGGTAAAGAGCGACTGCTGACGAGCGACAACAAGTTCGTTGCCTAAGTCTTTTGTTTTTCCCGAGTCACAGTCGCCGTCGCTGCTGCTGCAGTTGTTGTTTTCCTTTCTTTCTTTATTTCTTTCTCTCTTTCGGTGGCCAAGAACAGTAGTTCGTAGCAGTCAATGGCAAAACACTTTCGTTTGGCGCTTCCATTGTGTGCCAGTGCTCTGTGTGCGCGATTAATCGTTCACATTTGCGGCCAATTCATGTTGCTGCTGGTCGCGTGCTGCGCTTTTGGCCGCAGCAAACGAGTTCCGACCACTTTCTTTGCGGCGGCGCTTGCGCACTTCCAGTGGCTGCCAGTGGCTGTTCCAGTGCGGCTCCAGCGGATCGGCACATGGTTTTTGTCCGGCCACTCCGACTGCCAGCCACTCAGTTGTCTACGCGACTTGAACAGGTGCAGACGTCGCAGCTCCGAATCGCTTGAGTTCCGAATCGAAAAACCGAATCCAAATTTAAAACCGAATTCTGGGTACTGTCTTCTTTTGCGTGCGTGCAGTTGGAACCGAAGAAAGCGCTCGCGGCGCTCGCTGACATGAAGTTAATTGATGTGATCATCTACCTAATTGCCATCTTGATCTTCATCTACTTGCTGCTGGAGTAGCGGAAGCAGAAGCCGAAAGTCACTTAACTCTCTGTCCAGAGCTTTCTACACGACCCCGACACCGCCAAAGGTCGACCATTAAAGCAACATTATTAAATCCAACGAAAATCTCTGCAAATCCCAGACGAGAGATGAGGGTAAGTGATTCACGCCGCGATCTCGGGTTTGTTAACCACAATTACTGGTGATTAAAAAGCCTCTCACTGCGCAGGCCGTAAAAAATAATTGCCTGGATTTAATTCCAATGCAAATGCAATGGTATTTCTTGTAAGCCGCGTGCAACGACTTCGACTGCAGCTCCAGATTCACCTTCACCTTCGACAAATCCCTCCCATTCCAATGACAGGCACAGTCCCCACAATAATCACGAGACAATGCCGCAGCTTCTTCAATTGAATTGCGATCGCTGCCGTGAATATTTGACAAATTGTAATGTGTGCCGGCAAGGCGAGCACTTTCATTCGCAATGAGAGCACTTGATGCGGCGAGTTTCGCCAAGATCCACCAGATCCAGCCAGATCCACAGCTCTAGACAATGGATGGCGATGGCTACGGCGATGGCGATGGCGATGGCTTTACGTGCACCAATTACACTGGCGACTGCCCGCCCGCCCGCCTTTGCCTCGATGTGCAGCGGGCTTGAAAATAAAATGCTTACTTGCCGCTAAAATAAAAGTTGCATTTCGAGTTGCAATTTGGGTTAACCGCACCGTTGTTTATGGCCGCCGCGACGTCGTCGTCGCCGGTGACAGGCCGCTGATCAATAGTTCCGCCTGTGGCCGCCCAGTGGTTAGGCAAATCCTTTGTCAAGTTCATTGGCACTGGGCGCCGAAAGGAAACCCGAAATTACCCGAATTCCAGGCGTGGCCGGTTGCCCAGACCGACATCCGTCTCCTGTCAGTTCATTCACCAGGCTGAGGCTGAGTCTCAGGTATTTGCATATGATTATGCATACCGTTGAGGCGACAAAGTAACTAACCACTCTATAAACAATAAGCCACCAATTTTCCTCCAATTACTGGCTGTGCCGCTCCTCTGTATTGCTGCATTCGGTGGCTCTTTCTGCGTTGCGATTAGGCAAACCCGGCACGTAATCAATAACGATACGTATTGGACTCGGTTAGGCATTTCACCCCATTGATTGACGTCTGGCTAACGGCACACAGTACATTGTCATTGTCATTTTCATTTTCATTTTCATTGCCGCTGCCGGTTCGATGGAGCGCTCAGCAAGTGAAATTGCCCCGTCCAGTTGCTGCCTCAAATTACTGACTTCCACTTCGATCGACCAAGACCCCAGCTAGTCAAGCAGAGAGGTGGGATACTCCTTCTTTGAGTGTTTTTTAAGTAATCGAAGATTGAATATTCTCACGGGTATGGGATAACTCTACAAGAGGCTATATTTTTTCAGATTTTGTTAATAGCAGACTCTTTCAAATAGCACTTAGAGTTGATAAGGAGCCGAGCTCTAAGTCCTGAGTTAAAATATCAATCAGGCATCTTCCCTACCTATCCCTTACCTATCTCCCATTGATCTCAGGTTTCTATTTGGTTTCCACATTCCATGAAATCAGTTTAAAGATCCCTAAAAGAAATTCGGTTAATTAAAGTGTTACAATCGCAGTCGCCGAACCACAATACCCCTTCAAAAACGTAAACAACCTGACGGCGACGGTGACGGCGGCAATTAAAGAACGAAGACATTTCGATATTCAACTTTTCACTTTCATTCTACGGCATTGCGGACTGAAAGTTTAATCAGGCAGCCAAGCGGGGAAAATGGGCAAAGTATTATGGCATACCCGTGAATAAATATATATAAATATATCGTATGTGTGTGGAAGATACTTTGTTGGCTCGTTTGCTTAAGCAGCTTTGGTTAAGTAGTCAGCGGCAGGCGACGTGATAAAATTTTAGAAAACCGCCAATTTGTTCAAATTAAGGCCATTACAGTTTTGTTGCCGTCCAGCGATTACACGACCCGCCCTCCCCTTTTGATGGACTTAGAAAGTTTTTATTTTTCGATGTCTTCTTGTTCGATAATGTGCCTGTAACATAATTAAGTTGTTTGCCGTCTTTCTTTTTAAATAATTTAATTTGTTAATAAATATTTATAAATATTAACCCTCCATAGCCTTTTCTTTTGCTCGCCCTGCTTGCGGTCCTGGCCAACTGTGAGCCGCCGTTGTACGCCGACAAGCAGCGTCCGCTGGTCTTCACAAACTGGCCGCCCAAGAGCGCCAAGCAGCTGGGACGTCCCGCCGTGGGAGGAGGAGGACCTGGTGCAAAGCAGCGCACCCTGGTTGTCCAGATTCGCAGCGATCAGCCGGTGCCGCTGGTGCTCAAGGGCCGACCCGGTCACAGTCCCCATGCCCACACTCACGCCCATCTGGCCCACGCTCACTCTGTGCATCCTCATGTCCTGGCCCAACACGCCCATTCGCATGCCCACCTCCACGCCCACCCGCTGCTCCATGTGCCCCAGCATTCGATTGCGCATGCGCACCAGCTGCAGCATCTGCGTGGAGCACGCCCCATCAAGCTTAGTGCTCCCGTCTATCTGAAACCCGCTGGCGCCGTGCGCAAGCCCCTGAAGATCAAGCTGAACAATGTCAAGCCCAAGGCGAAGCCCACCTTTGGCTATGACAAGCCCTTCAAGTACGAGAAGCCCACGGCTGTGAGCTACAGTGAGCTGCAGCATCTGCCGGTAAGTTAAGATGTTGGGGTGGAATTTATAAAATTTAATTAGGGTTGTAGATGAGTTAGTTTTAGTCCTTGGTTATTTAAAGATTAATGTTTTAAAAACATTACAAGTATTACTTAATTGCATTCATTTTGAATACTTTTATCTCAGCGATATTTCTAAGCCTTCTTTTCTTGGTCTTTTTTTAATGAATTTGTGTGGGACTTCAGTCGATATATTAATTTATTTGTAATAACCAGATTAAAAACCACAACAAATCCAAGCCAAAAGTAACCATTACTCATAGCCAAAACATGTATTTAGTTTCACTCCGCGCACACGCTTTTTTAACACTGCCAGCCATACAAACATATAACATGAATCCAAACATGCCGATCCCCCAACAGCTGGACACGCACAACAACTTCAACACCGAGCACTTTGCACCCATTTACACGGTTCCCGCACCGAATCTGGCCCTGCACAACAACCATTTGGATGTGGAGGACGGTCATCTTGACACCAGCGCCTACCAGTACACGCCCCCATCCCAGTCCCAGCTTCCGTCCTCGTCCGCTCGTCCCCAGACATATCTGCCACCGAAGTACAATGTGCCTCAGGATGAGACCAATGACCAAACCATTCGCGATCCCATTTCGGGTTCGCAGAAACTCTTTGCCCCAGATCCGGACCCTTCGCTGCCCACCACGAAGATTCGGCCGTCCACCGAGACCTTTAATACGCCAAGCAACAACAAGCCCCTGCCCTCGGATGTCCAGAGCAACCATTTGCCTGCCCAGCCACTGGTGCAGATTGTGGGAGCCCAGGCGGAGGCCCAGACGGCGCCCCAGATCTATCCCATCCAGTATGCCCAGCCAGTGGCGGCGGCACAGCTGCAGCCATTCCTCGCCGCTGCCATTCCGGCGGCCCAGATACCCATCTACAATCCCACTTACCTGGTGACGCAGTCCAACAATCTGTATACGCAGCACAAGCAGCAGCTCTTCAAGCCCAGCACGGAGCACGTGGTGGAGTCGGGTTACGTTAACGCGGACCTCACCCAGGAGGTGGCTAGCAACGGGCAGATCCTGCAGGCGGCCAAGGACCCGCACCACAACATCCATCCCGTGCTGGACTCGGCACCACAATACGCCGCCCTGATCGCTGCTCCGGCTCTTGGCGAGCCCGCGGAGAGTGCCTACGAAACGGCCGCCTTCCACCTGCCCAACACGGCGATACAATCCACGGCACCAGAGGGCGGCTTCGTCGTTTCCAACTACTACGGACACGCCCACGACTCATCGCAGCTCCTCCAGGCATACGCAGAGGAGGAGGCCCGCCGCCAACAGCTGGAGACGGAGCAGGCAGCCATCGAACTGCAAAAGCAGCAGCAACTCCATCTCGAAGAGCTCAAGGTTCAGGCCCAGGAGCAGCAGCAGCAACACCAACAGCACCTGGAGGAACTACGCGCCCAGGCCCACTATCAGCAGCAACAGCAGCAGCAGTTCGAGGAGCTGAAAGCCCAAGCCCAGGAGCAACATTTGCAGCAGCAACACCAGCAGCAGCAGTTGCAGCTCTTGCAGCTGCAGCAGCAACAGCAACAGCTCCAGCAGCCGGTGCAGCATCATCCGCAGGCGGTGACCCAGGATCCATCAGCGGCGGCCTTCGAGGAACACCAGCGACTGGTGCAGGCGCAACTGGGCGCCAACACGCCACTGCGCATCTTTGTGCCCGACGAGGAGTCTACTTTAGAATCGGTTAGTTTATGAACCCGAGCATATGAAGAGCTCTTCAATTAATAATCTTATTTTAACAATTAAACATTTACAGCGCCTGCAAAAACGATCCGATGAAGTGAAGAAGGGCACCGTGGAAGACCTGCCCAGCGTGGGCCTGATGGAGAGCAGCAGTGAGGCAGATTCAGCCAAAGATTTGTTTGAGGTCTCCACCTCCGTCGAAGTTGCCGGCGAGCATCTGGCGGCCAGCAGTAATTAGTTAAGGCACAAATAGTCTTCGACGCTGTTCAAAAATATTTATTTAAACACTCATTTGTAAAAATGCATTCATATAGCGAGCAGTCGGTAGTTTAATAAACATAATCCTTAAATTATTCAAATTTTCATACGTTACTTTTTTTTAAATATCGATAACAGCAAAAGGTATCGATTGGGTGACCAGCGCTCGCTAATGAGCTCTAGTAGTGTGACCAGTAGGCACCGAGGAAATAAAGATTTTCTTCATATCCAAAACGCGGTCATACTGAGTAAAGAAAACACATTTTTGACGATTTTGTTGTGGTCCGCGCAATTTTCGTGAATTTCTCATTAAATAAAGCATAAGAGACAACATGATTATTCCTATCCGTTGCTTCACCTGCGGCAAAGTCATTGGCAACAAGTGGGAGTCGTACCTAGGCTTGCTGCAGGCGGAATACACTGAAGGGTAAGTCGCGCCGACAAAGACTCGTGCCCGCAGCTTATTTACCCAATTCCCTCCTTGTTTAATTTAGCGACGCCCTGGACGCTTTGGGCCTGAAGCGCTACTGCTGTCGCCGCATGCTGCTCGGTCACGTGGATCTCATCGAGAAGCTGCTGAATTACGCGCCCCTTGAGAAGTGAATAGCCAAATGGGAGGAAAGACACACGGGACTTGGGAATAAAACCTAGATTTTATTGTAAAATTACAAATTAAAGCTTGATCATAACCAGATAACCGAGTCGTAAGCCTTAGAATCTACGTTGTAACCCAAGCTGGCAGTGGTGGGCTCACATCTTGTCCATGAACCATGGCTGGCCGTTGTTCTCGCGACGCTTTGTGAGAATCTCGCAGCCCGTCTCGTTGACTAGAAGTGTCTGCTCAAACTGAGCGGAGTACAGACCGTCGGCGGTCACCGCTGTCCAGTCATCAGGCCAGGTCTCGGCTTTCTGCACGCCCATGGAAATCATGGGCTCGATGGTGAAGCAGTGACCCGGAGCCATTACACCCACAGCCGAGTTTTCTGCAAATCAAAAACATTAAATGGACTTCCTTAAAGCAGATGAGGACGCAAACTTACTGGCATAGTGAGGCACATTGGGGGCCGTGTGAAAGACGCGATGGATGCCGTGGCCGCAGTAGCTGCGAACCACACTGAATCCGTGGGGAGCCACATACTTCTGGATCACGTTGCCGATGTCGCGGTACTTCTCACCGGGACGCACAAACTCGATGGCCTTGCTAAGAGCCTCGTGTGTGACCTGCACCAGCTTCTTGTGCTTCTCGGACACATTGCCCACGAAGAAGGTCTCGTTGAGATCGCCGTGGAAGCCGCGATGGTACACGGTCACATCGATGTTGCACAGATCGCCATCCTGCAGCGGACGCTGGTCCGGGATGCCATGGCAGATCACCTCGTTCACTGAGGTGCAGCAAGACTTGGGGAAGTTGTAGTAGTTCAGAGGCGACGGATAGCAGTCGCGCTCGATGGCCGCCTCGTGGACCAGACGGTCCAACTCGTCGGTGGTAGTGCCCACCTCCACTCCCTTGGCACCCTCATCCAGACACTCTCTGCCCAGTCGTCCAGCCACGCGCATTGCCTCGATCTCCTCGTCATCGAGCACCTTGATTTTGGTGCCGCGCAAGGCTTCCTCGGAGAGCGAGCGTCCGTCCGGGTGGTCGGCGTAGTCAGGGCGCTGAATAGCATCTGGCACGGCACGTTTGGGAGTCTGTTGGAAGGGGCGCAGCTTGCCGGTAAAGCGAAAGTGCGGCCACGGATTGTAGACGCCGTCCGCCTCGGCCGGCTTGGAGCCACCAGCTAGGGGATATAGATGCTGAGTGTCAGCAGGTGAAATTTAACGTCGGGACACCAATATCTCTCACCGGCCAGGGCGTGGATAGCCTTGTGCTCCTTCCAGAAGCCCTTGAAGCACGGCTGCGAGCAGAAGAAGGAACCCTTGATGCCCAGCTTCAGGCAGGTGGGGCACTGCAGGGTCGCATCCTTGCCGCAGTTGGTAGTCTCGCACTTTTGAGTCATTCTTACATAGGATCAGAAAAGGAAAGAACAGAAATTTTCTTGCCAAAAATAACTAGGATGACGGCCAGTGTGCCCGCCGCTATTTCTGTTTATAATGCTTAAATGAAATTAAGAGATAGGAGTGCTGCAGCTGGTCACACTTGACGATTGGCGGTTATTTTCAAACCGAGAACGTATTTCAAAAGTATTTATTTCAAAAATATATTTAAAATTTTTACATTTTTTTGTATGTTTTTCTACATTTTTACTTACGACCATTGTTTTCAAGCGTAAATTAATTTTTTTTTTTTTTATTTGATTTAAAAATATATGCTTACAAAAAGAAATGCTGATATATCGGACCCGATCCGATCGGCGCCCAAAGGATCTCTAATGACTGCCTCGTGTGTTCGCAGTTTAAACGCTGCAGCCTGTTGGGCGCACTGCCACCGCTGAGTTCACAGCCTCGCAGCTGTTCCGTGCCCGGCGCATGCTCTCGCCGGGAACCCGAATCTCGAGTGTCTGTGATTATCTGCTCTGTTTTGGTTCTCAAAACGCGAGCAACTTCGGTCGTGAACGGACGTACTTTCGCAGTGAAAAATCGACATCGGCAGCGCGAAACGAAAGAATATTGGCAACAAACTTGTTTGAATCAAATGGCCAAACACAAATATCAACAAGGGGCAAAAGGATAAATCTAGAGCTGCCTCTAAAGTGAGTGTTTGTTGTTTCTTGGTATTTGCGTGAGATACTTGCCTTTGTGTGTACCTGCAAAGGATTCCCATTCCGATTGGCATTAATGGTGTGGAAACTTCGGCTTATTCAACAAGTGAATCAGGGTTTTTTTAGGCTGCGGCTCACCTCGTGGTTGTGTTTTTACGCTAATCAGTCGCCTTAATTGTGATCTTCGCACTCGATTTAAATTCGATTATGACCGTTATGTGCATTCAACGTGTGTTATCAGTGGCGAACGCTTCGCTCTGGTCTTTGTTTTTGCGTTATTATTAATTCCCCTGGTCTTGTGTCTCTCGCTCGGCGACAATAAATATAAACACGGCGTTGTGGCGGACGATGTACACGGAACTAAAATAATACTATTACTTGTTTTTATAGAATTATTCGTTAGCATAACGACAGCAAGAAGTGATAAATAGTTCGCAGATAAGAGATTAATTGTGCATCTC